>RJWH01002897.1:0-193134 GCA_004363575.1 Solenodon paradoxus
GTAGCGGTCATATGCCATTACAGCTAGCATGTGGCACTCTGAAACAGCAAAAATGATGAAGAAATAGAGCTGAGTCATGCATTCAGGGTAGGAGATGATGTTCTTCTCTGTCACAAAGCTTACTAACATTTTGGGGGTGACGATAGTGGAATGGCAGAGATCAATGAAAGACAAGCTGCTGAGGAAATAGTACATGGGGGTGTGCAGGGGAGAACTCAGTATGATCAGAATGATCATGCCCAGGTTCCCCACCACTGTGACCACGTAGATTCCTAGGAAGAGGAAGAAGAGTGGCAGTTGGAGTTCTGGCTGTCCTGTCAGCCCAGCGAGGATGAATTCAGTCACTGAGGAATAATTCCCAGGGTCCATTCCTCTCAGCAGCTTCTAAGTTTGTAAAAGAGAAAATGAGTATACTTGATCGTACATGCGTGCATGTTTGAAAGCATCTGTATTTTATCCCTCATTAGTAGAAATTCTTAATGAAGGGCTTACTGGAATCTTTTCTGCCTCTGGGACCACAAGCGATTCTAGCTGAATTAGAGAGGGATTCTAAAACTCTTATTGAGACATGTCATAACTTTTTAATAGAAACCTATTTTTGGATTTTTAAGTTAGCACAGCAAATATTATTACTGTCTTTTTCTCAGGACTCTCTTCTTCCTCCCAGTGTGGCAGTGCGATACGGTCTTTTTAAGGTCACTATATCTGTAATTTATATTTGCATAGAAACTGAATGGATTCTACAAAGTGGAAATTCACATCTTATTGAAACAAAAGCAACAGCTGAATTAATTTTTTCAGTTAGGGGCACAATCCTTTTGTGAACCTGGACAGTTTTAGAAAAAGTGATCTAAAAATCTGTCACTTGATGAATAACTGAAATAACCGAGGATATTTCACTAAAAATTCATGTGGCGCATGACGGCTCTCTCAGTGTTCAATGGAATACTTTATTGAAGAGATGTTTGACACATTGACAACCGACAGATGTCTCCAAGACAATGAAGAAAAATCCACTTCTTAGAATTATGAGGAAAAACACGTTGTTCTATAACAGAGATGAGCATTCCAACTGTCAGGCATGCCCTGAAGTTATAGGAGAGACCCAAAATCTATTAAGTATCTGCATGTACTGAGTTCCCATAATGTAGAAAGCACTCAGTGATACAGCCAAAAGAAGCATGAGTTTACTTACAGACGAGTGCTGGCAGCAGACTTTCCGTAAGATTCTGCCACAGAGAAGCACCTGGTACAGCTGGCAAGTTCAAATCCATCCCCCCAACCCACCTCTCATCAATATATGCTTTTATGGAGTGAAATACAAAGAGGCAATTGCATATTCAGTTATAAGTCAACTTTGCATGCTAAGTGGGCTCAGAAAGTCTTGAAAATAACATTACGAGTTCGAGAACAGATAGTCTTGTTCTGGACAACGACCGTGGGGAGTGTCCCGGGATGTGATGTTCACCTCTGCTGATCCTTGTCTGGACTGTTAGCCAGGGTGTCACCTAAGAGGACCACCGGAAGCCGATAACACTTGACAAGCACTTTATAGCTGGCTTACCCACACCAGATTTCATGTTCAGAGAAATCTGAGCAGAACCTGATCAATCAATGAGGTAACAGATATTGTTTAAGGAAACAAGCACCTGATGAGCAGATTAAAGCATCGTAACATAGTCTTCCTGTTTCAATACTTCATGTTTTTATAATTCTAATGGGCCCTGATATTAAGTTAGAAAGAGGTGAATTGAAATCTCAACTCAACCCCATACTTAGTGTGATCTTTAGATGATCTGATCTGCTCTCCCACCATCTGAAAAACAAAAATGATAATATCTGTCTCATTCAAAAATGAAGCTAAATGAGGTCTATAAGGTTATTGTAAAAGTTCCTGATTCCTGGTAAAACCTTAATAAAATGTCAATGTTATTTTAATTTTAACTATTGACTTTCTCAGTGATAAAGATTTTATTTGACTAACATTTTCATTCTTCATTCTATGGTGGGAGTTTTTAATTACTTTTTTCTTAGTACACCTTTTTGTTGGTTCTTTCTACATTAATACATGCAATGAAAGATATTTTTTATTTTTTTATTGACTATTAGCTTCTTCAAATTCTCAGTATTTCCAGTGGCATACAAATAGAATTGAAACAAATGATTTTTTGTCATTCAAAGTTGGTTATCACCTGGCAACAATAAAGAAAGTTTCCACTTTTATATACTACCAAGAAGACTAGATTCAGCAATTTTACAAAGAGCATTTATATCTTTGTTTAACTCAGCATATGCTTTTACCTTCTCTATCATTCCATCTCTTTATTATGTAAAATATGCCCAATAGTTCCTTTTAGTAAAGGATTTTAGTAGGGAAAGCCACAGTTAATTGGGCCATTTTCTGCATGCCATGAATACAATTCTTATGTTTATATTTATGTACTTAGCTTAGTATATTTATATACTGAGTATATACTTAGTACTTTTATATTTATATTATGTATATTTACTTAGCTCTGCTTTAGTTACTAGGAGTTATTTATTACTTTTTCTTCTGCAATAGATTGCAAACGCAATGCAGTGCTTGGCATAGAAATTTATATACAAATTTCAATAAATCTATGTATTTAATGGAAGTGTTAAAAGATGTGTGATACATTAGCAAAGACTTAGTATACGGAGTCCTCACACTGCCTAAGTTGAAATGAGGAACCAAGAAGTGTTTTATCTAATTTTATTCACCAGGATTCCTTTGTTCATCAAGAGTGTAAGTATTATAGTGAGAACAGAGATAATAAATAGCCATATGCATCTCTAGGTGCTCTGGGCAGGAACTGGAGTAGAAAACTCTAAATTTTTAAAAGGTCAAGATTAGACTCAAACATACCTTTCTTGCTCTCCAAAGATCAGTGTGTATTTTTTTCCTCCAGTTCTTTGAAGGAAAAAATATGGTTCTGATGAGTCTCATGGAAAGTTACTAGGAGTTACCAACCTTGTAGTACTCCTTGGTGCTGAGGGGTCAGAGACTAAAATGTTCTCTGGCATTATTTTTGAGTCAGTGATTCCAAACTCTGTGCAGTTGATGATCCTCTGTGAAGACTGGCTTATGTGATATGATGGTTTTATACTCTGGGTATTGATGCCAAGAGTCTGATTAGAGACAAATAATCATAATCACCTCCCCCTAGAATCTGACCCCACAGGTATCAACTTTTGAGAAAAGAAATAATTAGAATTTCTTTGTTTCCCTTGACTCCCCAGTATAGTGTCAAGTACACATGATTCATTGCTCTTTTTGGATTATGATTTATAAACAAGGATGTGATAGGATTTTTTAGAGTTTCAGTGAATTTTATGTCAAGGCATTTAAAAATTCATAATGTCCAGAAAATTAAAAGATGTGCACTAAAGGAATTTCTCAAAATGATTTACCACAAGAGGAAAATAGAAAATTGGGAAATAACCTTTGTACATAAGATGTGAAAGTCTTTACTTTTGTTGACCACTACTAAACTAGATGCAGTTATAGATCATTATGTACTCATAGAACAGTGACACTTGGAATATTTTAACTTGGGAGCTGAATAGAAGCACTGCATATGTTGTCAGAATCCCATAAGAAGTCTTAAAAAGCTAATAAAAAGTAAATTGACTTTGTTTTCCTCGAAACGTAAGAAAAACTCTTGAGGAAAGTAGAGAGACATGTATTATAGTGGTTGTTTTGTCCCATGTAAATATTAGATTGTCTTATTTGTTTGGAGATAAAATTTATATTTAATGTTCCGGTTCAAAGTTGTCATTAAATGTTATATTATTTTTGAGAATAATTAAAATAAAAATTTACTTTAAAATGTTTAAAGTTATAATTAGGTACGATATATTAATATTTTTCTCTTTAGGTTTTAAGGAAAGGAATGAAGACTTATAGAGGAACAGGCAGAAAGAGCGAGGAGGAAGCATTGTTTTCACTTTCATTCAGTTGTTCATCTTGGTTGTTCTTCCGAGCCTAGGACATGAACCTGGAATCTTGGGATGTCTGAGGACTGTGCTCTGGCCAGAAACTGTTGACCAAACTGCTGCACCACCAGGGCACACTGATTTTTTTTTTTTTTTCTTTTTTACAGAGGAAGGAAAGCAGGCAGGAATAAAGAAAGAGGAGGAAGAAGCATTTTTAATTTTTCGGTTGTTCATTTTAATTGTTCCTCCTGGCCCAGGCTACAAAATCTTGTCCTTGGGCTATTTATGTACCCTATCACACACACAGGCTTATCATCTGAGCCACCAGGACGTGCCTAATTCTTTATTTTTAAGTTATTATGCCAATTGATAGAAAGGGACAAACTCAAAGACAGAATAATTCAGAAACCCTATAGAAAATGCTCATCAATCATTTCCAAACCTTAGAACAAGAAATACAATACAATACAGACATAATTTTAAGAGCAAAAATTCTTAAGAATAAATAATTTTATAATTTTGGTCATCCCAATTTCAGTTATATCCAAAAGCATGCATTAATAGTAAACAGTTCTAGAAAAGGCCTTATTATTATAGCATGCACAGTAACAGGAAGTGAGCCTGGTAATAGCCTGAAGTGGTCAGAAATGCATGGAGGATAAACACTTGTGTTCATCATCGAATGGTGTGTCAAATTTAGAAAGGGAGAATGGAGTCAAGAAGTCTTTCAAGGTAGAAAAGGAGCATAAATGAAAACAAGATCATAGTAATAAACCAGCATTAAGATGTTAATTTTAGAAATTAATATATGCTTATAGCAGTGTTAATGAATGAAAACTGAGAACATTGTTCAAGTGATAAAACATATTTACTCTATCATATTCTTTACACTTAGTAAAACATTTCCTTCTGTAATGGTACTTAATAAATTCTATGTATTTGTTAATATTTTTTTGTTATTTTTAGTAGTTCTCCGTCTTGAAAACTATTTTTCTCTTTTATTTATTTATATTTTGTGGGCAGAGTACCATCTACACTTTGAAAT
The DNA here is from genome assembly GCA_004363575.1 of Solenodon paradoxus. NCBI lineage: Eukaryota > Metazoa > Chordata > Mammalia > Eulipotyphla > Solenodontidae > Solenodon > Solenodon paradoxus. The sequence continues at coordinate 5,003 of RJWH01002897.1, forward strand.
CTATCATTGGATAAATATATTCTAATATTTAATAGCAAATCTTCCTCCAGTTCTCAGATTGCTAGAGACAATTAGACTTTATTTTATTTTTTTAAACATATTTTGTGTCTTAATACATGAATCTTAGGAGAAAAAATCCTATTTACCAGCCATCAATGTGAAAAATAAAATAGTATTGTCTCTTTAATGCCTAGAGTAATACAATAAAAATTACATATACATAATCTTTCAAAATATGTTGTGTCAATAACATGAATATTAGTGTATGTAATATATATTTACACATGTTACATATACACATATATGTTTAAATACACATACAGAGTGTTTATAAGATGGAAAACGGAATACGTAAATAAGGACTTAGTGCATAGGAAATCCAGAAGAAAGTTTCCTCTACTTTTCCAAGAGAGGAATGACTTTCCTTCCCTTATTAGATGGTTTAGCTTTTGAGGTGAGAGAAGGGTAACATCTTACTGAGGTATTAATGCCATATAGTTGAAGAAAGCTAACAACAGAAATAAGCTGTCTTGTACCTTTCAGACAAGAAAGCTTTAAAAATATGCTTTAGCCCGGTGTGAATGCTTATGCTGACTTCCAAAGTCAGTAGTCCTGTGCTGCCTCTGGGCTCATCAGCATAACAGAGAAGAGCAGTCTATAGCATGGTGTTGCTGGAAATGTCTATGCCTGTCTCCTGAATGCAACTCTTTGGGTGAAAACTTTGAAACTCAGAGACATCAGAACAAACACAACAATGTCTTATTACTGAAAAATGTGTTATAAAATAGAACAAATATCTGGTCTCCAGGAGTCTGAGGAGCTAGCTTCTAGGGAAAGACAGAAAACACATCTAGATGCTTCTATCATCACCAAGAGGCACTGTGGGAGCTGAGAAAATGACAGAATGCCACCAAGAGCTGTTGAGATTTGTTAATTGGAACTCTTGTTTCCCAAGAGAAATTACAGGAGTTTCCTGCTTACTGCTCTTAAGAGCACCAGTGGGAACTTATTGATAGGAAGGAAAGGAAATTTATATTTTTATATCTCATTCCACTGCCACTCAAAAATTCTCTTTCTTTTCCAGAATGGATAGAGTTTTGGTCTAAGAGGAACACTTACCTTTAATCAGAAAACAAATTTCAATTTTGCATTTCTAAGTGAATAAATGATACATATGGTTTTAATAGTAAAAGATATCAATTCTAAATCTGAGATTCTACAGTGTAGATGGTAAAATAAAAAATATTTTTCAGGAATAAGGGAAAATTAATATAGGACTATTAGGAAAATTGAGGTAGAGCATACTGAAGAGCAAGGACTGTTATGTAAAGATATAAATCAAAATACATATAATGCATCCTGTGCTGTTTATTACTATCAAGATTTTCCACTATACAAAATCTCCTATGCTGTAGGAATTATGCTTATATCCATCATGTCATCATAATTCCTGATATAGTTCCACGTACTTAGTAAGAACCAAGAATTGACTTTTTTAGATTCCAAATGATTAGAAATTAATGTTAGAGATCACATTTCCAGAAATAATTGTCCACACGCTTACTAATAGACAAGATCAAGGACACGTAGTAGTAAGAATTTATTCCCTGAACTGAGATAAACCTTGCATTAAAAAAGTACAGTATCCCATGTGTACAAAGTATGATTGCAAACATGGAGACCTCTGAAGATTATTAAAATAAGTGTTGAGAAGTAATATGGGTTAAAATATTTAGATGATCTCTGAGCATCCCAGAAACAATGCTGTTCTCCATATAATTCATATTGTGAAAATAACCCTCCTTTTGACACTTAACTTCCAAACAATAAAATAGTAGCAATATTCTCATTATTGGTGGATACACATTGCACTCTCTGCATGTTTCTTACCAAACCTTCTTGGGAAATTACAGTTTTTTTGGCTAAGGCAAAGTACCCACTTTTCACAGAAAATGTCTTTTTTCAAGGATCTTATTTAGGGCAACTTTGACATCTTTATTCCTCAGACTGTAGATCAGGGGGTTCAGCATGGGCACAATGATGGTGTAGAACACAGATGATACCTTTCCTTGGTCCATGGAACTGATTGATGATGGTTGCAGGTACATGAATGCTGTAGAGCCAAAGAAGACAGCAACCGCTGAGATGTGAGAGCTGCATGTGCTGAAGGCTTTGAATCTTCCTTCAGTGGTATGGATGCGGAGGATGCTGGCAATGATAAAGACATAGGATCCCAGGATGGCAAGAGTTGGAGTAAGGATATTAAAAGCACTGGAGCACAAAAGGAGCACCTCATTGATGTAAGTACTAGAGCAAGAAAGTGCCAGTAGTGGAAAAGCATCACAAAAGTAATGATTGATGACATCAGTCTTACAGAAAAGCACTCTTAACATGCAACCTGTGTGCGCTGTGGCACCAATCAGTCCTATAACATACACCCAAACTATCATCCAGGAGAAGACCTGATAAGACATGGTTACGTGGTAAAGCAATGGGTTGCAAATGGCAACATAGCGATCATATGCCATTACTGCCAACATATGACATTCAGATATAACAAAAACAATGAAGAAGTAGAGTTGTGTCATGCATGCAGAGTAGGAGATGATGTTCTTCTCTGACACAAAGTTCACCAACATTTTGGGGGTAACGACAGTGGACTGACAGAAATCAATGAACGACAAACTGCTGAGGAAATAGTACATGGGGGTGTGCAGGGGAGGACTCAGTGTGATCAGGGTGATCATGCCCAGGTTCCCCAATACAGTGACCACATAGATTCCTAGGAAGAGTAGCAGGAGGGGAATCTGGAGTGCTGGTTTGTCTGTTAGCCCAGCAAGGATGAACTCAGTCACTGTGGAATGATTGACTTCTGTCATGTTTCTCTGGGAATTTTATGTAGGAAGAGAAGAAAAAATGTTTGATGTAAGTAAGTGTGGTATCACCATGCAATGAAGTGTGAAACACAATTTAAATCTATTCACTAGATGACTCCAGTTCTGTCTGTCCTGATCTATGGTCCCTGAAAAGAGGTTAAAGACTTTGAGAGCTCATTAGTACAGGACATGTAAAAATATGTCAGATCAACAATCCTTCTTTTATTCTATGTGATAGGAGTGGGTCTTTAATCTGTCTTAGAGATGAGTGAATCCTGAGAAAGATATCAAAGCAATTTAAGAAAGAATAAAAAGCTATCCTATAAAAATGTTCTATCATCTTAGGGGAAATTTTTTTTTCTTTTTATTGTTCTCTATGAGATGATGGATGTCAACTGAAACTTTTGTGGTAATCATTTCACAGTATATGTAAACCAAGCTATACGCCTTATTCCTTGAATTTATATAGTGATGTATGCCAATTATTTTTCAATAAAATTGAAAAATAATCTTACTGTTAATTTGTTTTACATCACTACCATAATTCTTACCAACAATTATATATTACTTGAAATGTTTTATGTATACACAAATGTAGCCTATATTTGTTCAAATGTTATGATTTATAAGATACAGCAAGAATATTTTTTCTATAATTTTACTGAATTAAGAGATGATGAATGCTCAATCCAAGTCATCTTCATTTTAATAAAATATTGCAGCATTTCTTATAATGATTTGTAGATATTATATTTATATAATAAAGTCATATGCTATGAACAAAAATACAGGACAATATATTATAGTTATGTGAATTTAAGGAACATCTAAAGATTAAGACAAATTTTGAGTTATGATTTATAAAACTGCATACTTAATTTTGTCTTGAAAAGCATTCTATCTATAATGAAGATGTCACAGAAATCACTATGAAATTCTTAGATGGTATCAACAAACTAAAAAGTAATTTGTATGATGATAATTATTCAAGAAGATATTGTTAGGTTGTGAATCTGATATTAAAAAGAAGAACTTAAGAGTTACATACATAATGTTTGCTGTGGACATTTGGAAGGGATGAATAGAGTGGAATCCCTGATCTTTACAATGCTGAAATTGAAAAGGATGGAGGTAACAGACTGGACTATCTGATAAATATTATGAATGCACAAATCCTACAACAACATGGCATATATGTCTCTTACCCAGAATAGGGATCAATGAAAGTTTCCAAGAGAAATCTGATCTGGAAGGATTAGTAGGACTAAGCCAGGTCTGCAAATATTTAAAATAGGTAAAAATTGGCCTAAAACTCCATGTTCAAGACATCTCGTTCAAGAGAAAAAGACACCTAAAAACGCCAGTCAATCCATTAAAAGGAAAATAATATCCAAAGAATATTCACTTGTATTCACTAAAGTGATTCAACAAAAGGAACATAATATGCAAATTGAGGGAAATATAGTGACACAAAATAAACCACATCGGGAAAACTATGTTATAATGTAATTCTAAAAATTAAAATTACCCAAGGAAATTAAATATTTACATCAAAATAATTTGTTACCTCAAATGGCAGGGCTATGACCAATAAGGTACTTGTTTTGGCACAAAAATCTCTATAGTCGTCAAATATGTCTGAGTATAGTGTGTGTTTAATTATGAAGGTCATTTTCTGTCTTCAGTGGTTTTATAGCAAAGGATGAGTAACCATATTCCAATAACTTTAACAAATTTCTATAAGGTTATGAACAGCCTAGGATTGTTTTACATTCTGAAACTGAAAAATTCTAGAATAACTGGGATTAAAATACTCACCCTTACTTTGCTTGGAAACCTAAGTCTGAGTTACATATAAAATTGAGACTAAGTGCCTACCATACAACATGGATCTTATGATGAAGGTAGAGGCTGTTCCAAATAGCAACTCCTGGGCTCTTTTTTACTTTGGAGCTCAAATGAAGATTTCCACTTCTGTGTTGTTTACATAGATATTATATATCAAAAGTCATGATTCCCAATTTTAGCTTCCTCCTAATTCTACCATGTTTCCAAAGTAGCACGGTTTTATCTAGGATTTCAACACAAGAATTGTTTTCAAAAACATATAGGTGGAAGCTCCCTCAAGATGTACTCTCACCAGGGAGGAGCTATTGGGGAGATATGGGAGCAATTAAAATTATTTTTTTCTTTTGTATTTTGTTGATACTCTCACTAGCTCTCTTATGATATTCTCTCTCAGTGTTGAAATACACTCATTAGATTAAGTACTAGAAATTAAACCCTAACAGATGCTGTTCTAGAAAGTCCTTATAAGCAAATCTTCCTATCAGAATACGGTTTCTGAAATATTTGAAACCATTATTTCAATAATTTTGTTTTTTAAGATCTGGAGAAATAATCATATGTAATTATTAGTGTTGCTACTCTTCATTAGTTTCAAAACATATAATGTCTATGCACATAAGTTATTGTTCAAATAATAAGTGAGGATTTACTGAACATCTATTATGTGCTACTTTTCATTCTAACCTTGTTTTATTAATCAACTCATTTAATTCTCATAAGAGCTCAATGTGGAAAATAATATTAAATTTAATCATGTAACACTTTCATAAGATCTAACATACTGTTGATATATTTGATATTTTTATAAATAAATGAACTGAGACACAGAAAGTTTAATTTTCCCTAGTTTACTCAGAGAGACAGTTGCAGTTTAATTTACTCATAAAATGGTTATGTCACATTGCATATATTTTAAAACATTTGATCAATTTTTATTCATGATACAGCATGTACCAACATATGTTGCACTATAAACTCATATGTACATCCAGTGCTCTTTAATATGTCCACAATTGGACTTGATCAGTATAAAGTAAACTATTATATAGCACTTACAGAGTATACACAGGTTATGTATATATACTCTGTTCATTCTATTTCACTGGAAACCTTAACACAGATGTGATTGATTTTAACAACATAACAATTTGCTCAATGTAATTGAAATTTATAGATTATTCCATCCAATAACAGTAAAATATGCATTCTTTTCAAACATACCTAGAATATTCACCAAGAGATAATGTGTTCTAAACTATAAAACACAACTAAATAAATTAAAAGCAAAAAGACTATAAAGCATGTCCCTTGGTGACAAGAGAAATAAACTGGAAAACAGCAATAAAAAAGACAGTGAGAAACTTCCCAATTTTGGAAAATAACATGCTTTTAATTAATTTATATATCAAAGAAGTTTTAAGAAAAGTTGGAATATATTTTGAACTAAATAAAAATGAGGATGAGACTGAGAAGATTCAAATACTTTTCCTGTAAAATAATGAGAGATAAAGTCGATCGTGTTAGGTAGACAGATCTTTGATGAGGAGGAAATTACTCTGTGCTTAGAAAATCACATGGAGTAGTTTATACATAAAATTAATGAATGCATTTCTTTTAACTATCTGAGAGAGATTAAATTCTTCTTATGGCCAAACTAAAATCTAGATGTTGTGAGAGACAGAAAAATGGATTAGACCCAGATTCCATCCTCAAAGTGCTTTTTCTCCAAGACTGGAAGCAGATATTTTCTTATTTTTCTACTTATTTCTTGACCTGTCATGATTGTCTCCTCTCTCCAACTCTTAATTTTTTTGCCGTCTTAGTGAATATTGGTTCTCTAAAATTTATTTTTATGGAATCATTTTGATTATATATAATTATTTGCTTTTGTGTTTTCTTTACGATATAACATTGACGTTTCCTGCTGGAAATTAGGGATGAGTTCATTGAATTGACTGGAGTATTTCCAAATAATAAGGCCTAAATATGTACAAAGATAAGCTTAGATACACAGTGAGGTACTAATTAACTATGAGGACCCAGTAGCCCATTTTCCTTCAACACTATTTAAATCAATGTGAAGAAAACACAATATATAAATATTTACTTAAAAGACCACGGGCAAGCCATCATCTTCTTAGGCTCACTTAAAACAAAACAAAAACAGTGAACTATATTACCTCCAAGTCTTTTTCTGTTTCTTTTTTCAAACTTTAAGAACATTGGAAGCAGCAGAAGTAATTGATTAAATGAAACATGTAAGAACTATCACACACTGGTTTATGTGACTGACAGAATATAACTATCTTTCTTGGAAATTTGAAAGGATTATAGTTAAGGATTTAGTACTCATTTCCGCCTAGTAACTGATAGAACCAAAGCAAAAGAGATTGAGACAAGGGAGTTGATACACTACGAGACATAACTTTATTGTTCCATGTGCAGGCCAGGAAATCTCCTTTCTGAGAAGAGGCAGAAAAGAGCAATCCAAGGAAAGGTGTGAGAGAGAGGTTTTTAAGGGGTTAGTCTCTGACTAGCATGGAGGGGGCTGGAGATGGAATTCTGACAAGGGCATCTGGCTGAGCTGTTGATTTAAGGGTATGGAGTTGATGGGCTGGATTGTTTGGTGAGCAAGGAGGGGTGGGGATGGAGGCCTTGAGTGTGGTAAACAGGAGGGGGATTGAACAGCATCTGCTCTTGCTTCAGACTGCAAAATGTTCCCTGTCTCATGCTTGGCTAGAAAATGACAACTGTCAGTTTTTGTTTTCTTTTGTCTCCAGTATCATGCCTGCCTTTGTTTTGTTATAAAAGATGAACGGGAACAGGCCATAAAGTCTCAAATTACTACTTCCTGCTGAATGGTGGGGGGCAAAGTGAGCACTTTGAGGGAGAGAAACTGTGTTTTCCTGTAAGAGAAGGAGGTTATGATTAGTGATATCGGTGGCAGTCCTTCTGATGAAGTTAACTAGAAGTTGTATAAGGCAGAAAGAGGATGAGAAAGGGTAAGAATGGAGGGAGGACTGGGAATATCCAGACAGACCAGAAAAGTGTGTGGGGGGTGTGGCATTGAGTGTTTTCTCAGAGCTGGGTGTCTTTGTTACAGAGCTTGAAGAGATTTTTCTCTATCTGGCTTGACTGGTTTGCATAGAAGCAGCATTCATCTTGGAGGAGAAGGCAAATGCCTCCTCGGAATGAGGCTAGCACAACAAGACCTCCACAGTTCTGCAAGATAACTGAAGCTAGAGAGTTAATTTGTTATGAAGGCCTGAGGTTGGTAGGAGGATTGGAGGTGCCACTTGATGCCTAAGGCTGAGGCTATCTCTTGAGTGACCTGGGAAATAAATTGGGTTGGAGAGAGGCAGGGAGGCCAAACCTGGGAATGATTTCTTTGAGGAGTGCTGTAGATACTTCATGGGCCTTTTCAGAGTTTCCAGGTATGGTTTCCCACTTGTGCCATTCCTTTGTTCCTTATCAATCCAGATGATTGCCTTCCTTGACCAGGTGGCACCAGGGACAATTCACGGCCCAATATCCAAACTCTGATCCCTGGCCTAAGACCTGCTCCAGTGGGGGTCCCGACATTCCTGCCTTTTTCTTTTTAAATTGGGAAGAAAAATATTGGGGGAAGAGAGACCGGGAATTTGGGCATTAGCTCAGTGTAGAAGGGGGTGACGGACAATTAGTACATAAAACCAGGATGACATGCTTTCTATTAGATCACATCAGATTTTAGGAATTTCAGGTAACTTCAGAACATACATATTAATTCCAAATAACAGGTTAAAAAGGCAGAGTTTAAATATGAATAGGGAATCCTAAAAAAGGGCTGATTCAGGAAAAGTCTGTGTAGGGACCCTGAGGATATTGTCATGCCTTTCAGAGAAAATGCAGAATAGAAAGGTTTTCCAGATTAGAAATGACTAGAACTGGTACAATTACAAGTTTAATTTCATTAGGGAGAAGACAAATAGTGAAAATAATAAGTATAAGAAGAAAACACATAGGAAGATACTAGTAAAGACTTATTAAATATTACAGTAATTAGTGAGATCTATTCCAAATATAGGAAGAATACAGATTTTCCTGGTGTGGGTGAGCTTTCAGAGGCAGAGGATCAGGAAAACAGTAACAGATAATTTACACCAACTACATGTACTTATCCAAAGGGACTCCTTTGAAGGGGAATTTTTGATTAACTCACGAGTATCTGGTTTTTTCACCTAGAACACAAGACTTCCTTCTGGATACTTGTACAGTTCAAAAGATGAAGTAAAGATCATTTAAAATTATCGTTAAACTTAAGGCAGTTCACAAAGCAGGGTGTGATTTTTAGAGTAATTTCCACTTGCATTACATATGTTAAGAAAATACAGAGAATAGAAATACATTACCAGAGTAAACTAGGTGCAGTACCTTTCATTTATGTTCAAAACCCGATGTGAAGAATAAATTGGGGATTAGAGTGAGGGCAAAATGGCTCTTTCATAAATGAGAAAATTAAAGTTTTACCTCCAAATTCAGAGCTACCTGTGGCTTAACCTTCAAGATGAAGAGTTGGGAGTCACATTGCTCCTTGAGCCCCATCATTTGATCTTCTTCCCTCAATGCATGGGCTGGGCTATGAAAAGGTGGTGTCACTCTGGAGGTAAGAGCACTCTCTTCTTGTGTCTTTCCTTGCACTATGGCATGACCCATGCAGTTTCTAGGTTTGAGGTCACATTTTTGCTCAAGTGTCTGGCTTTGCTGCAATGGGAGCTGGGGGCTTTTTGTTCAGGTCCATTTGGTGATGTCAGTCTTCTTAGTTGATGCCTAGGTAATAAGCTGACTGGAGATGCTGACAAAGGCAGCAATTTAAAAATTTTTAGTCCCTTTGGTCCTGACCTGAGACCTCTATTCCGCTTCCTATTCTTTATGTTATGGACTTTAAGAGGTATTAAGGATTTAAGCAGCAATAAGATTGGTAAGAAAGCAAAGATATTCCTATAAGGAGGAACTATAGAGAAACCCAGGTTAATATTACTCTTTAAATTTCATAGAACAGGAGGATGAGATGACCAAGAGTACAGAGCAGTGGATTTCTGAGAGCAGTAACTATGGGGGGAGGGGTATGGCTCTGCCTCATTAGTAGCCCTCATACAAAAGAGAAAAAAAGTACTTTCTTAATTTGGTAAAGCAAGAAAACCTGTTTTTTTCAAATATGTGAACTTGAAAATATCAGCAAACAATAGTAAACCTTCCAAAGAAACGTATTCCATTCTACAAACATTTTTCACTTACATAAACCTTCCTACTACATGCCAAGTTCATTCATTTTGCCTTCAATTCATTACCGTTTCCTTTACTTCACTTAAAGACAAATTTTCCACAGTATTTTCTTAGTAAAACAAAATTCCGGTCTATAGCATTCCATTCAGAAACATGTTCATTCCCTTTTTTTTCTCAAGCACCCAGCTGAAGCCTACCTAGTTGCGTAGCTGATAAGGTTTCAATTCCAGAGAGAGAAAAAAAAGAGAGAGAGAGATCTATTTCTCTCCTTTTGCTGTTTGCTTAGTTGCTGTGTACTTCAAAATGTAAAAGCAGCAAACAGACAAGCATCAACCTGTGCGTTTTACAGTGGATGAGACAAGCAGAGAGATACCATCTGAAGTTAGAGTTAGAGAGAATGAAAAACTTTATGGTAAAGAGTGGAATAAAGAGGTTGGGAAAAGGGTTGAGTTATACAGATTTTCAGTTGAGAAGAGAGTAGTTGAGGAGAAATTTAGTCCTTTAGGAAAAGATCTAGCTTGGAGAAAAGTGAGGGGAGTGGACTTAGAGAAGCTCTCTAGCCTTAATACCAGTGAGAAGACCTGGAGGTTGTTATAAGGCTGTAGTGCCTTGAGAGAGGAAGAAAAGAGAGTAAAGACTTTCCAACAGCATAGGAGGGGTGGCTTTAGGAATGAGGGAGTGCCATTTAACCCCAGAATAGAGATTGAGTAGTCCCCAACAGGGCCAGAATAAGTCAGAGTCAAACATGTGGCTCTTGTATCAGTTAAAAAGATCACCTTACCTGCTATCACCAGGCACCTGGGGCTCGATCATGGGTAAGGGGATCACAGCAGCTCTCTACTGAACAGGGACTGGGTATCACCTTCAGCCTTCCATCAGCACTCCCAGCAGTTTGGCGTCATCGCTGGCAATGAGGGGGCAGGTGGGAAAGCCCGCTCATCTTGGGAATCTGGGGACAGTTCAACTTGTAATGCCTCCTCTGTCCACACCACAAAGGGCAGGGCCCCAAGGGGACTTGAGAGTTGGGGCACTGAGGAGGCCCAAAGGCCATCTCACTTGCATTTGAAGCATGAACCCAGAGACATGGGCCTGGTGCCCATTGAGATCCTGAGCCCAGCTGGGTGCCAGCAGCAAGATTTCTTATAGTGACCAGGAGCTGAAAGCCCAGTTATTGGACTTCTGCCTTTGCCTGATCTTTTTGATGTAGCTACTGAGGTTCCTTCTCTCTATTATTAAGAAACTGAAAGCCTCCCTTAAGCAGATTGTTCTTTGAGGGGTCTGTGGGCCATTTCCCAATTTTTGTAATTACAGTGGTAGAGGATAATAAGGGATTACAGGAAAGATTATAAGCACAGGTCACGTATTCAAACTCCCTGAAAGTAGTTGAACCTGAGGGGAAAGGGCCTAAGCAGAATTCCATTTGAGAGAAAGAGACCAGTCAAGGAAAGGGAACATGAAGACAGACAGTGAAGGGCTGATCAGAAGAAAAGGTTGAAGGTGGGGGGGGGGGAGTTGAAGATTATTGGGAGGACAATGGGGTGGAAAAACAAGTTCTGTGGGGTTAATAGGCTCTGAAGTCAGAGAATATGAGAGACATAGGAAAGAGATAGTCTAAGAAAGTAGAGAGCTTTAGGTTTAGAGCAGAGATGAAAACAAGCTTGAAGGAGTTTCCCAACCAATTTCCACTGCAGTGGCAAAAATTATCCAAATTGCACTGAATGAAGAGATTGCAGGTTCTATTTGTGGGCCACAGTGACCCATGGAGTTTGCAAATGGGGGGCAGTTTCTCCAGGTATCGGTGAGACTTGAATGTTCAAGTTCAAGTTGAATGTTCAAGTTCAAGGCAATCGTGATGAGAGAGTGTGGCATCTGAGGGTGGCAGGGACAGGAGGGTTGTGGGGTTGAGAGAAGTGATGGAGGGTTGGAGAGAAATCTGCACATTGTGGAGAAGGTGAGTGTGTAGCTGTATTATGGAAGGAGAGGCATTAGAAATGGCTCGATGAGAAGTGAGAGACTGGAGGGAGTGTGAGGAGATTTGGATTTGAGTATAAGGGATAAGGGGTAAGGTTTCCTGCCCTAAGAGGACTACAGTGGCTAAAATGCAGAAGTACTGAGGCCACCCTCTAAAGGAGGAATCAAGAGATTTAGACAGGCAGGCTATGGCATTGGAAGAGGGGCCCCCTTTTTGGGCTGAGACTCGAAGTGCAAAGCTGTCCCAGGTGTCTATGCACAGTTGGAAAGATAGGTCAGGGGACAGAAGGTCTAAGGCTGGTGCCTGGAGGAGAGCAGGTTTCTTTCTCTTGGAAGGAGTGTGGGATTGAGAGGGGACTGAATAGGGACAAGTCAATGTCTTGTCCTGCCATAGCTTGGTGTAGGGACTTTGTTAGGAGAGCAAAGTTAGGAACCCAGAATCAGAAGAAATTGGCTAACGCCAGAAAGGAGAGAAGTTCCTTTTTTGTGATGGAGAAGGGATAAGGCTGAAAGATAGCCGAGTGTAGAGGGGTGGGGATGGATGTAGGGTTCGGATGGCTCAAAGAATCCATGATAAAGTTAGGCAAGTGAGCAAGCAGAGATTTAATTAGAGGGTAAAGGAATAGAGCTGAGTAAAGGATGTCTAGACCCTGTCTGCCGTGCCAGTGGCCTGGGTTTTTAAGGAAAAAACCCACATGGTGAGGAAAAGGGATGGAGAGAGGGTCAGCAGATCAGGTTTCAGTTCCTGATTGTCCTTTAAGTTATTGGTGGTCTTCTTCAACCTGTGTCATCCCTTCATTTCTTAGTGGAGGGGCCGTCCTGGTCACATGTTATGCATGAGACACATCTCACTTGTCAGACTCATCCATCAGCTTTCTTTATGGATCTGGATGATCACATGTATTCACAACTGGGTGGTGGCACCAGAGATAATTCACTGTCCTGATATCTGAACTTTAATCCCTGGTGTAGGGCTTGCTTGTGGGCATTCTGACAATGAAGTCCTTGAGTTTGGTAAACAAAAGGAGTGTTGAACAGCATCTGGTCTCGCTTCAGACTGCAAAATGTTCCGTTTCTCATGCTTGGCTAGAAAGTGACAACTTTCAGTTTTTCATTTTCTTTTTTCTCCTTTATGATTAGTGACTGTACTGACTACAGTAGGTTCAACTAGACAGTTAAAATTGCTTTGATCAGAGATGGCTTAGCTAATTAGAGTTAATGAGTATATTGATTGTATTTGGCTCAGTGCTGGTTTCACCTACATGCACACATGAGTAATATGTGAACACTTATTTTTCTGTAAACATTTTACATTAATATCAATAAATTGGAAGACTTAAACCTTAACTCCCAATCCAAGAAGTAGAATCTATTTCTGTGAATGAGACCACTTCAAGCTAGTTATGTAGGAGGGAAGTTGTCTGCAAGCTAACTAAGTGTTGTAACTCATAATGCAAATTAAGTTAAAGAACAACAGGCTGTGTAATTTCTAAATGAGGCAAAATTTCCTTTATGTTGCACCATAATCTGAGCTATGATTTTGGGGATCATCTTCCAAAAGTGAAATTTCACTGTAGCAGAGGGACCTATTTACTCAAATATACTATGATCTGTGGTCTTGAGAGACTTGTCTCCCTCTCTAGAGCTAAAAGCCAGTGCCATAAATTATTCAGAGAATAGTAGATAAAGACAGTTAATTGTTATAGGGCATACCAAGAGTTCTTCTTCAAATGGAGATTGAATCTGTGAGTGATTTTTCCTTCACAGAGGGGTAATTGCTTTTGCTATCAAGACTTTTTGGAGGCAGTGAAGGCATAGTGAAAAGAAAACTAAACTTGGGAGTTAAAAGGTTTGCTCTTCACCTTTTAGTTTTAGGAAACTTTTAAACCATCTGAATTTCAGTGTCCTTTTATGGAAATTGTGGTTATTTATCACTACCGTACAGGGATTTTGTGAGAATCAGTTGAGAGAGTACACAATTGCATTATAAGAAATAGATTAAAATAAGACTATTTTAGGTTACCATAGTTATGAACGAATGTTAGGAAGTCAGAATTAATAACAACTTAAATAATATTCTACTCTTCTTTGTGTGGGATCCAAATTTGCTATATAATAAATATAGGAATTTAGTCAGTATACTTAAACTCTTTGTGCCTCTGTTTCCTAATGTAAATGGGGGAATTAACACTGCCTGTCTCCTAGAATTGTAGTAAGAGCTAAAGGAATTAATATATGTAAGGTATTCAGCGCAGTGCCCGGATATACTTAGGTTCAATAAAACTTGAGGTTTTGCTTGGGTTTTTGTTGTTGTTTTTTAACTACAGACCGTATACAAAGAACTTCCGAAGAGTTTCTACCATTCAAGGAACTCTTCCTCAGAGGAATTCTGGTCTTTCCCATGGCCTGTGCCTTTCTTCTATTAAATTACATTTGTTACATAAGAATGTATTATTACAGATGTTGATTTATAATGATCTACACATAAACTTATATAATGCTATGATGCAATGTTCTGTCAATAATACTTTTGAAATGTTATTAAGCTGTTCTTATTGTTACTCATAACTGTATTTGTAATTCTTACTATTACAGAGGTGAATAAATTTGTCACAATAAATCAAAGCTACATGTTAGTAGGAGAGCCTTCACTTTATGATGTCTTCTCACATGTGTTAGAAAATTTGAACAATGCAAAGAAATTAAAGAATATGAAAGATACAGCATTCAAATTATGAATTGGAGGTCATTACATCCCTGATAGAAAGTCATTTTACCTATACTTCAATCCTAATGTTGATGGAAATGTAGTCCTTCACAAGGCAACATTTTCTTTCTCTCTATATTGAAGTGAAATAAAACATTTTATCAGTTTCACTCCTTTCCTCTGTTATTTGCCGTGGAATAGCACACAACAAAAGGACATAGCAAGTATTTGAAGATGAATGTTAAGCAAAATTTCCTGGTATTTTCCATAGTAAAAGGTCTAGAAGCTTAGACTCAGACCTGAGTTTTAATCTCAGCTCAATCATTTTATAGTTGTGATTAAGCTACTGAAACAATTCTGTGTTTTTATTACTTCTCTCAGTAAGGTTGTTTTAAAACTTAATTTATAAAACAAAAAGCATAAAAGAATTAGCACAGTGTCTTGAAAATAATCAACATTAGCTTTTTTTATTAAACTGTTTTCAGATGGGAGGATTAAAAGTCACTACAATTTATGATCTTCTAAATATACTAAATTTATTAATGTTATTTTGTAAAGTGTACTTTCTAAAAGGATACATAAGATAACAAAATAATTGCTTTTTATTTATTGAATCCAGTGACATTCTTGAAGATATCTATGTAGTACTAGAAATTTTTGCAAAGCTGAAGTGGAGGTGTTACTTTGTTATCATAGGCAAAGAAGGCATGTCAGAGAGGTGGTGGGGGGAAGGTACTTTGCATGAAAGCCTGAGATCAGGATTGAATTCTACTATCCAGGCAAGTCAACTTGAAAGGAATGTGGGCATTTTCCATTTCAAAGTGACTATTATTATTTTATTTGGGGCATACATGTGGTAAACTTTCATCAAATTGCTCTCTCAGAACTACCCTTGAGTGAATCTTAAGAAATGCTCAAGGGGGTTGGAGGAAAATGATGAGTGGGCAGGACAGATGAATGTACTCAGAGCTCTACTGTTTATGCTCTTGTCACTGTCTTATGTAAATACCTAATCTTAGTTCTTCTTATCCACAAAATAGAAACTAAAGAAAACAACACAGTATATGTTTTCTAATGACCTTGAAATATCATTGAAGATGAGTAACGAGCTATCAGTCATTACGTAATCATAATCAGTCATTGTATTGTTGCATCATTGTGATAGTTCTAAAAGTAGCTTTTTGCTCTGCTTTGTTCTAATAATTCTGATATTCCAGAATTATTTACGATTAACTATTTTGCTTGATACTGTTTTTCAAACTTTAATCATAATCTTGTCAGCTCTCATGTTTCCCGAATGTGGGAAATTTTAAAATTTCATCATCAGAAATACGTTAGCTTTGTGTTTCTTCGAGTGTATTTTAAGCAATATAGAATACTGAGGCAATACAAAAATAGCAGCGAGACAGACCTCAAGTTCATGTTACCTTGTTGTAATAAATATAATTAAATACAGAGATAAAGATATTAGACAAACTAAAACAACGTGGGTTTAAATTATTGTTTGCCAAATTGTTTTTTCCAGTTTATTTACAGTGCTGACATTACAAAACTTGGCTGCTATCCGGTTTTTATAATAATGCAGCCATCTTTAGGCTATTCACAACAGAACTTAATCTCAACTCGAAATTGGCAAATTTCATTATACATAGTCACATACACCCGATAATACAGAGACAAGGTGATGTTGAACAGGAGGCCTGCTTTGTGGAGGACAAACTGCTAAGGCCATAAAACATTCCTTTAAAGGGTAGACCAGGTAGAGTTCCGAAACCGACTATGATTTTTAAACTTTAATTCATGTTTTAATTTACACTTGTCAAACTTTGCTCTTTTAGTGCACAGTTCAGTGGTTTTAGAGCAATTAAAGTTAATAATGTAACTGACTGGAATCAAAATACAAGCCACTGTTAGGATTCCCTTGTGCTTTTCGATAATTCCTCTTGTAGCCTTAAGCATTGATTCATATTTAGTTACTGTAAGTTTTCTTTCTACAGAATGTTGTAGAAATAATACAGTATGTAGCCTTTTGAGTCCAATTGTACTCATTTAGCATAATGCCTTTGGGACTGGTCCATGTTGTGTATTAATAGTTCATTCTTTTTTGTTACTAAGAAGCATTCTCCTGTATGGATGCAGTACAGCTTGTCCATTCAGTCACTGATTGACAAACATTCAGGTTTTTCCTCATTTCTCTTGATTAAGAATAAATCCACTATAAAAATTTGCATGCAGATATTCATGGGAGCGTAGTTTTCATTTCCTTTGAGTAGACAAGTGTTCCACTTGTGCTTTATTCTCGTAACACTTGATTTTGTCAATCTCTCTTTCTTTTTAAAGGATTTTAAAGAAAGGGTGCCGGCAGGAAGGAAGAAAAACAAGTAGGCAGGCAGGCAGGATGAAAAAGGAGGAAGGAGCACTTTATTTTTATTAGTTGTTCATCTTAGTTGCTTCCCCCACCCCACCCCGATCCTCTGTCCCCAGGATGGGAAGCTGATCCCTGAGATGCATGTGTACTGCACTCAGCCTGTGGTGAGGAATCCCGTTGCTAATTCATCAGGGCATGTCTCATTGTGGCTTAATGTGACTGATGATAATGCATATCTTGTCATCTCTTTATTTGTCACTTCTTTGGTCATGTGCCTGTCTATGAACACGGTTTGTCTTGTTTGATTGCTTCCATTAATGTTTGTCTTCAGTACACTAATTTTGACATCTTTTGTCAGATACAAAGCTGTATTATTGGTGCTCTTGCAAATGGTCTTACTTTTTTCATTTTAATTTCCATTTTGGATACTGGTATATGAAAATACAGTGTATTTTTGCATGTTAACTTAGTATCCTTTAACCTAACTAAATTCACTTGCTAGTTCTAAAAGGTTTTATTTGGAAATATGTAAGAAAATATATTGTTATGAAAAGTTTTGTTTCTTTTTATCATGTTGGTTTTATTTTTCCTTATTTCATTGTCTATGATTCCCAGCATATTAGTTGTTTCTTACTTCTTAAACATCACTATTTTTCATTTCTAAAATTTTTTTCATTTGTTTTTTGTTTTGCTTCATATTTATCTGCTGAAAATATCTATATTCCACTCGTGTGGCGCATGTATGTGGAGCACAGTTTAATAGATGATCTACTATCTTTGAATTCCAACATAGGGTTGGCATCTGTCAATCATCCTTCCTTTGAGAATTGTTTACTTTCTTTTGGTTATTTGTATGTTGAATCATTTAAGATTGAATACCGTAAACTTTAATCTTAAGTTGTTAAACTGTAGATTCTATTAAAATTCTCTGGAGAATGTTGATTTTTATTTGCTCGGCTTATTTAACATATCATTTTAACATATCATCAACAAAGTTAGCATCAGGCATTTTCCACTTACCTTCTTAGGCAGTGCTTCCATTATCAGTTCATACTTTAAATCTTATAATTCTGTATTGTGTTTTTCCTTCAAATAATACACTCGCAGATTAGTCCAAGACTCCAATGGTGTTTTAAGTTGTAGTTCAAGATTTCTTTTCATTTCACACATGCAGAATTTAGGTGTGGATTCTGGCTTTGTTCTCTTTTCCTGATTCTTTGCTTCCAGAAATACATAATGCATATCCACTCCCACCCCTCACACAAATACACACTCTCCCTTTTCTCTATCTCTCCTCTATATGAGGACTCCTTTCAGAAACTGGAATTTTTTCCATGTTTTTGTCGCTCATGCTGTTGTCATATAAAACCAGAATTGAGATAACCCTTAGAATAAAAAAAAAGAGACATGGAAGCATGTTTTATTTGTTTTCACAATCAAAAAATGGGTTATTGACTAGAGTTTCAGCATCACGACTAGCCGCTGAACAATTCTGTCATTATGACAACTCCCTTATCTTAAAAGGACAATAAAAAAAGAGGAGAAAAGGTAAATCAAATTACATATCTTTACGGTTTTTCCTCCAAGTTTTGTCTCCTCTCCACTTGTGTTTACTTTAAGAGATCTTAAGTAAATATTTCTATTTTGCATCTAGCGTTTTTAATTATAATCAATGAGAAAGACAGATAGCAATGAGCTTAATCCAACTAGGCCAAAATCAAGTTTCAGTATATAGTCAAGAGTTTTATTGTCTTTATGTTCTTATATAGATATGCTCTGATATAAGAAGTGTGATTGTTGATTGTTAAAGCATGAAAGCAGCACATCTATCAGAGAGTTCTCTGACATCAGTGTTCGCACTTTGAATACCTGTGTTTTTTGAAGTTCAGCATTCTGACAAAGATGAGCAATGTCTCAGTGGTGACTGAATTTATCCTGCTGGGCATCCCACACACAGAGGATCTGGAAATTATGCTCTTTGTCCTGTTTTTGTCTTTCTACATCTTCACTCTTATGGGGAATCTGCTCATCCTGCTGGCAATTGTCTCCTCCACTCGGCTTCACACGCCCATGTACTTCTTCCTGTGCAAGCTGTCAGTTTTTGACATCTTTTTCCCTTCTGTGAGTTCCCCCAAGATGCTCTTCTACCTGTCGGGGAACAGCCGAGTCATCTCCTATGAAGGCTGTGTGTCCCAGCTCTTCTTCTACCATTTCCTGGGGTGTACGGAGTGCTTCCTGTACACGGTGATGGCCTACGACCGCTTTGTTGCCATATGCTACCCTCTACGCTACACGATAATCATGAGTCACCGAGTGTGTGCCATCCTGGCCACGGGGACCTCATTTTTTGGCTGTGTCCAGGCCATCTTTCTCACTGCTCTCACCTTCCAATTGCCCTACTGTGGCCCCAATGAGGTGGACTATTACTTCTGTGATATCCCAGTGATGCTGAAGCTGGCTTGCGCAGACACCTCAGCCCTGGAGATGGTGGGCTTCATCGCTGTGGGCCTCATGCCCCTCAGCTGCTTCCTTCTCATCCTCACCTCCTACAGCTGCATTGTGTGTTCCATTCTTCAAATCCGATCTACTGAAGGCCGACGCCGTGCCTTCTCCACCTGCAGTGCCCACCTTATGGCCATCCTCCTCTCTTTTATGCCAATAGTCCTCATCTACCTGCAACCCACCCCTAATCCCTGGCTTAATGCTACTGTTCAGGTCCTGAATAACCTAGTCACTCCCATGTTGAACCCTTTGATCTATAGTCTGAGAAATAAGGAAGTGAAATCATCCCTGAGGAAGGTGCTGCAGCAGGTGGTCTTCCTTCCTGAGAAGTAACGGAGCACAGCAGCATAGCAGCACACTTTAATAGAGCCACATTGCTTACAAGAGTTGTTTCATTTTGTCTGATAACCATCGCCGACACTATCACTCTCTTCTTTTACAAAAGAACAAGCTAAAGTTTGAAGACATAAAGTGAACTGCTTAAGATGACACAATCTATAAATTATCCTGCCCTGGAAGGATTATGTCTTCCTAGGTAGTTAATAGGCCTCCACTTTATGCTGCTCATGCTTTGTTTTCTTTTCCTATTTCTTCCTATATTCTCTCCTTCTCGTCTCTTCTCCCTTATCCTAGTACGTCTTCATCTTTGCTGACATGACTATCTAATTATAATTATCAGGTGTTTATATCAAATTAGCCCTCATTTGGTGATCTAGATGTTGTTAAAAATGGGAGAATTTTAACCACATGGTTTCAGATGTCATTCTGTTTCTTCTGAAATGTACAGAAGTAGTGCAACAGAAAAGGACCTCTGAGGTAGATCTCTGTGGTTGAATCAGTGATACCAGTGTGTGCTCTGTCATCCACAAAACCTGCGTGTCTTATACCTGGAAGTAGGTCTTGAGTGGGAGCTGAGACAGCAATGAAAGAAAATGTGGAGAGAGTAGATGGGGGAGAGTCTGTGAAGGGGTGACTGATTTTGTGTTTTCAGCGTTAGAAATTTAAGTTTGTCCTTGAAATCCCCAGCATAGCCAGGGGACTATGCAAAGTCCAAGCCATTTTCAGTATCAGAGTTCAGTTAGGAAGTGTCCTGACAGAACCAACCATAGAGTTTCATTTCAGGGTGGTGAGGATATACCTGTTTTTGAACGGGGGAATATTTTTTCTGCTCACTGCTGTTAAAATCTATGCCTTTTATTCTCTCCCAGAAGCACTCCTTCCACAGTCTTCCCTGGATAAATTAATTCTCACCATGAAAGATCCAGTTAAAATATCATTTCTAAGCAAAATCTTTCTTATTCTAAGCAGTCAGGTTCTCATGTCTCTCTGTTTTGAACTGGACTTTGCAAAGCCATTAATTATTTCATTATGCTACAGTATGTTTGGCAAAGCATTTTCCAAGAGTAAAAGTTAAGTAAGCTCAGGAGGTAAGGACAGAAAAAAAAAGGAGAGAGCGAGAGAGTGACCCTTGAGGACTGAATGATGGTTTGGTTGTTGTACAGATGAAGTTCTGGTGCCCAGATGAGTTTATGTTGTTGCTGATGAAGCAGTATCCTCATATCTGTCAGTTGCCTTGTACCTATAAATGATTCTTGAGAGCAGATTCATCTTCTGGCCCTTGGGATGACGTTTCAGTGATAGTCAGAGTCTCTTTTAAAGAGTTATTATCCAATAGAGTAACTAGGGTAGCCATGGTGACTTTTATTCTTTCAACAATGAATATTTATGGAGGCTTCACTGAGGTCAAAGTGCAGTGCAGTGCACTAGGCAGGTACATAGAGCAACCATCAGTGAAGACATTGAGCAGACCAGGCCTTTCAGTTATTTTAGTCTAACCCTTCTTTTGGTTACTTAAACTTTGGTCCAAAAGAAAATGAGTTGTTTGGGGGTGAGGAAGACTTCTTTAAGAAGAGTTTATATCACTGTTTAGAAGAAAATCAATCCACTAGTAGTTAAGAGAACAAATTTGCCTAAACTTTTTATCTGTCACATTTAGTTGTGAGCCTTATTTTCCTACTTTGTGTAACAGTTAATTGCATATTTATTGCAAGTATTATTGTACAGATTAAATTACACAAGGCAAAATTTCCTCTGCCTTATAGTAGGTGCTGCCACTAATTAATTATTGTATTTTTGTTGTTCTCATTATTTCCATAACTTACTCTCTCACTTTTAAAGTCTTTGATGCTCAAATGCTACTATAACTACAAAGACCTTCTAGAACACACTATTAAAATACTCATCTACTTCACATATTTCTATTTGTTTATAGTTTGTCTTCTTGACTAAAACATGAACACTGTGAAGACAGGGGTATTTCTTATTTTATTTCTCAATGTACCCCAAAACCTAAAATGAAGCCTATTGAATGAAATACCCTAAAGAAATGTGAATTTATTTAATCATACTATGTCTTACTCCTTAAGACCAAGACATTCTCCATTACTTCATTCCTATTTTGTTTTCCTAAATTAGAATGTTTGTCTTCATGTCCATCTGGGACTCTTGGCTGAACTGGAATTCTCTTTTCTGTATCAGGACTTTAATAAATTAGAGCTCTGGCCTTTTTCTCCAGAATTCTTTGGTCTCCGTTATGCTTACTCTCTGAATCTTGCTTAAGGACATCTCTGGAGCCAAATTTTCTAGCCCTATTGTCAATTCTCTTCTTGGATATCTCTTTTGAAGTCACTGTCATTGATTACCTTGTGAAATTTCTTTAGTTGTGTGCTACTAAGACTCACTAAAACACCTGTTCCAATTCAACATATTACTATTAATCTTACAATAAGTTTGCTACTCACACATGGCCCTTATTCTTGTAGTAACAGAGATATTTAGCACTGCCTTTTTTCAGTGAAGCATATTAAAAGCAATATGTGAAAAAGAACAATGTCATGATTGTTTAGTATTAGAGCCATCCTATAAGGGAAAAATAAATTGCATTGTTTAGTTTCTGTGTGCCAAGACATTTACAAATATTATTTTATTAACCCTTCACATTGTCGCTTCAATATATGTATTGTAACCCATATTTCTTCAGATAAGGAAACTGAATTTCAGGATGGGTAAGCAACAACTCTAAGACTTTATTAAATTAGAGGAACTATAGCTGAAATAAGACCTATCTCACTTCAAATTCAAGGATTTCCTTAGATATTTTGCTCATTCTAACTAAAACACTAGTGCTTAAAAAAATTCAAGTTGAAACCACAAAGAATTATGTAAATTTTGTCCATGAGTTTTTATTTTTTTATAAAATTGAGGTTTTTGAGTTTGCAAATTGAATAGAAAATATAGATACCAAAACAAAAATAGTTATTTGATATTTATATAGTTTAAAGTATATCAGCATATGAAAGATAAATTATTTTGTAGATAGATAATTTTTGAAACAAGTAGCATTTTTAAAGCTCTGACCGTGTACCAATTATTGTAGGAGACATTCTACTTTATTTTTCTCATTTAAGTCTCACAAATACGTTGTGGAATGAAAGTTACTTTTTAAAATATGAGGATGCTAAAAATTAGAGGTATTAATTTTTAAAAAGAACCTTGGCAGTGCTCAAGATGAGAGATGCAAAACAAATTGTCACACAGAGGTGTGCCTAATAATAGTGCTGACTATCCTCTACAGTATTATACTTCTAATTGCTTTAAGTAAGCTTATATTGAAAGTTTATCACTCTCATCTTCTGTTACTTCTCTGAAGATCAAAAGATGTCAAATTATTATTGCTAAAGTAGGAAAGTCATTTAAAAATCCAGTAGGTAAAATTAGGGTGTTTAATGATGATTAAATATAATGATTAAAAACAATGCATCAGAAACATCTTAAGGAACTTGAAGGTCATAATGTCAATGACAGCACGGATAAACAAAAAGGAAAGGAAGTATTAACCCACTAAGGAATAACTGATATAGGACTTACAGAATTTGCCCACTCTATGTAAATTATTAGAAAATTGAGCTAAATATTGTGTGTGTGTATGTGTGTACACAGTGTGGACAATTAAATAAAAATAAAATGCTCCCTCCTCCTCTCTCTTCTGTCTGCTTGCCTATTCACCTTCTTTACTGCTTGCACCTTTCCTTTAAAAAAAAAAAATTAAAATACAAACACCCAGAAAAGTCACAAATGATGAATTCAGTAGACAAAGACATTAAAATAATTACTTTGGTGGGGGACAACTAAAAATAAATAAATAAATACAGTGCTTACTCCTCTACCTATTTTTAAATAAAAAATTACTTTCTCTTATATTTCATATGCCCCCAAGGTAAAGGAAGTCACTAGCATTATGAGAGATATCAAACCTCTTTTTAAATAATATAATACATTTATATTTAGATCATCAAATCACTCAGTATTAAAATACAGTGTGTGACATGAAAAATTCACTGGATTGGAGCAAGAGCAAAGTAAATACTGCAGAAGATTTTCAAACTCTTAAGATCTAGCAATGGCTAGATCTTAAGTAAAATGTGTGGAAAAAATTGAAAAACAGTATGAGCAGAGCATCAGTAATGTATGGTAGCCTAACATAAGTATAACTGTATCACTAAAAGAAAAGAGAGAGGAAAGGAAGAGAAAAAAATAACGACCCCAAAATTTCAAAGTCGAATGGCAACTATAATGCAAAATTTTTGAAAATTCAACAAATATCTATCCAAAAACTGAGTATTTGAAGTCAAACATAACATAAAAAATAAAAGAGAAAATAGAGTATTTGGAACTGAATAAAATGAGGCAGAACATAGAAAAATGCACGGCGTTCACCTAAAGCAGTACCTAGAATGAAATTATAGCATCAAGTTCAGTATATTAGAAAAGAGGATAAGTCTCAAAAATGACTCCAGGTGTCAATAGAAGCACATATCAAAACAAACATAAGCAGAAAAATGAAATGATAAAGATCAAACAGAAACTAATGAAATGTAAAACATAAAAACAACAAAGGAAGTGAAAAACTGGTCCTTTGCAAGGTAAATCAAATTAATAAAACTTTAGCAAGACTGATTATGAACAAAAAAGAGAAAACTCCATAACTACATGACTTCTAGGTGAATTTCTTTAAGGAAAAAATGATGTCAATTCCGCACAAATATTTTCAAATATAGAAGAAGAGACACTTATTATATGAGACTAGCATCACCCTGACACAAAATCTAGGCAAAGTCATGGAAAGAATATAATGCAATAGACAAATAACCCTCATTAATAAAGATTCAAGACCACATAATGAAATTTTAGCGAAAGTATAATATTTTAAAAAAGAACTTAATACATCATTATGTGCTGGAATTTATAGCCGAAATGCAAGGTTAATTCAAAATGCAATTCAGCTTTAACTCACCATATGACAGCCTAAAAAAAGAAAAAGAAAAATTTATAAACAAACAAAACATTTCACAAAATGCAATGTACAGTCCTGATAAAAACTCTCAGGAAATAAGGAATAGATCAAAACTTCCTCAATGTGTAGAAAACCATTAACTAAGGCCTATGGCTAGGATCATACTTAATGGTAAAATACTGAATATTTCCAGGGTCATTTTAGATTTATTATCATTCAGCTCCAACTTCACCCTTTTTACTGGCTCTGTGATAATGAAATTGAATGTCATAAAATATTTCTTTGCCTTGTGGTGAGGGATTAAGTGTTAATAATAGAGAACATTGGAGAAGAAAAATTTTCTTCCTCTTGACTCCTGATTTGACTCTCTTTCTAGGACTCTACAGTGTACACTTTTTTTCCTTCTCTTTTCCAATTCATGGTTTCTCCAGTACCAGGCTCCTACAGGGCAGAACTTTCCCCAGCATTTGACCACTACTTGCTTTCTTCAGCACTTAACTGAGGCAGTGGTGACACTGGCAGAAGTTTCACATGGAAAAATCTGCACCGCAACCCAGTACAGTATTCCCCACACCTTCTCTTTAGTTCCGAACATATGAATGCAGCTGGAGTCCCACTAGGCAGACCATCTCTCCAGCTAGATGCCCAGTTTTCACACATTCAGCCTGCAGCCACTCCGACCAAGATGGACATGAAAGTGCACTAAACTCCTGCATACGATGACTTCTCAAGCTCTGTTCCAGCTGTGTTCAGTGGCTCACAGCTTTCTTGGGAATAGGTTAGCTCAGAGGCTCAGGACCTCCCCAGGGATAGCCTTCTGGACATCCTGGACTGCAGATTTACAGCAAGTTTGAGCATCTCAGTCATTTCTTTACCATATGGTGAGTCGAGGTAATGATGTCTCTGTGGAAGTAGGAACTTAGCCTAGGCAGTAGGATTCTTATCTGAGTGTTCCGTATCATCCTAGATAGAATATTACTCCTTTTATCTATTCCTTTTTCTCCCTAGAATTCTTTTAAACTTTCAAGAGCTAAATTCTTGTTACTCTAATGTTGCATGAAAAAATATTTCTATTGTTTTCTTTGTTCAAATCATTGTGTGGTTTCTTATCTCTTGACTAATATATTTTTCACCTAATATCAAGAACAAAGCAAAGATGTTTCATTCCACCACTTCTATTCAATATTTTGCTGAAGGTTCCAGTCAGAGCAAAAACTTAAGAAAAAAATATCTGTGGAAATGAGTGAAATGTCCATCAACAGATGAATGGATAAAGATATGACATGTATACACAATGAAATATGACTTTGTTATAAAAAAGGTATCTTGCCATTTTCAACAACAAGGATGCATCTTGAGAGATTTAGAAGTGAGGAAGTCAGAAAGAAAAAAAAAAACAAGAAAAAGAAATCAGCTTCTGCTAACATCAGCTTCAGTCAGAGTGTCCTAATAAGGAGTTTTACTACCAATCTATGAAAGAAGAGATGGAGGAAATACATAGAAAACCCAGTTCTCAATTTACTAGAATAAAATAAAGCACAACAATGGCATTGCTGCTAATTATTGCCAGGAATCAAGGTTTTGCCCAAGCAATTTAAGATCAGGAAAAAATTAAAGGGTTAAAGGCTGAATTTGAAGACAAATTAGCTAAGAGGGTTCATCTGACAAACTTGCTTAAATGTAACTGTTTTAAATGAATATAAAAATATCATTAAGGGGAAGTTACAGATACCAAAGATAGAAAGTGCCATTTTGTTAGAATACTATTAGGTAGAAGCTAATCCTTAGAGATAATTCCACTGTGTAAAGCTCTGCAATTAGCCCTTTGTATCTATCATTTATTTAATCTTACATTTTTATGAAGTAGGGATGGTCCTCATTTTACAGATATGTAAGCTGACATTGATAAATTCAAAGATGTGCTCATATGCTTCTATTTAATGAGAGAACTCTAAATTTCCCCTATTTTGTCTTATTCAAAAAAGCATAGTCTCTACATTGCTGTATGCTATGTGTTATCTTTAACGTTAATAATAAAGCATCCCTTCTAGGTTCATTCCAAATTGACTCATGAACCAATCATGCTGTACAGATGAATAGCATTTCAAGAAGATTCAGGAAAAGTCCTTGTGTCTTAAAATTATTCCCATGATAACATTTACAAGACAAATAATATTAAAGTGACTTTTCCTACCATCTACACCATCCTGGGAGAACCAAACTAGATAATCTCTGAGAAAACAACTTTTTGGTTAATTAATCTCACAGGTCCTCATTTACATGTCTTGTAGAAATCAAACACTCTCTGGTCTCATTATGATACTTGATTATTTTACCTCTTAATGTTTGTGCCCCTTGAGAGTTTTGTAATGAGACAAAATGAATTGATCATCCTGGGAATTGGGTGAAGTAATTTCAGAATCTTTGTTAAAATATGTAATGTTGAGTTCTTTTGGGTGACATTCTAAGTCAAAATTAAGCATCACTGTAACACACATACAAAAACATGTTTTATTCAAACACACAGGTAGTCATATGTGGCATTTACATTGATTTCACTAGCACCTCCAAGATGGAAATGATTCCTCTTCAGTCACTACATTAAAAAAAAAGTGAGATCTTGTAGCATCTACCTCTCTCATGGATGCTAGTAATAAAAATGCTTTACACATGCTTCAAGTAGCTTTTATTGACTTTGGCAACATGCAGCAGTGAAACTATATTTCATGATGTCAGAACTCCAAATGTATGACAATGAAACTTCAGCAAAATATGCAAATCCTATTTCTATTTGGCATTCTCTGTGCTCAGTCTTTGCCCAGCACATAATAAATAAGAAACTATCCTGAGCAACTAAGCCAAGATAAACTATGTAAGTCTCAAAATGAATTTCAAGAGAGAATACAGACGACTAAACTGATAAATCGTGCAGAATATTCACCTTAAATGTACAAGGTAGTTTTTAATTCTTTCCAGGGTATGTCATGTAAACAAAGCCCAGTTTATTCTCAATCTTCTAAAATATACAATGCAGATATATATTATGTGTTTAGTGAGCAAAGGTCATTAAGTAATCCCTTCTTATAAGTTTTCTACCTCTATAACCATTGCCTTAAGCAACAACAAAAAATCCACAAACATGCACACACACACACACACACACACACACACACACCTGTACCATAACAAAGTCAATGGGAAGGAGAAACACGTTTCTGATAGCACAGCCATGAAACTGATATTTTAAATAAAATACAAAATTAGCCAAAAATATGACCTCTGTAGAAAAATAACAAATGATTTCTTATATTCTAAAAATAGGAGTAGATAAAACTTAAGTGTCATTAAAACAACCCCCTTTATGATCTTGGAGGAATTCTAAGATACTTGGACAATAATGTCTCTATATAATAACATGGAAAACCAGTAGAAGTGTAAAAACTAAAATGAAGTCCTCTTTTGATCATCCGGTGCTACTTCTCATTAAAAATTAATACATCACTTTATATTTAAAATTCTAATGTGCTTATCTGCTTTTAGAATAGCACTTTTATAGTACTTATTTTGTACCTCTTGTTCAACTTAAGAGCTTGAAAATTCCCTGAAAGTGGATCATGTGCTGCTACTAGCTTTGTCTTTATAATCCCTAAAAGTACTTAGAATAAGAAATTGAACATATTTGGTGCCTTTTAAACATTAAAATTTTTGGATTATGATACAGTCCACAGACAATTATATCATTAAGCTGAATTTTACCAGTTAGAATTTCAGAAATTATCAGGAAAAACACTTAAAGACCAACCTCTGCTAAAAATTGTTTAAATGAATCTTATATCATATTGCTTTTTTATCATGGAAAAATATACATTTTTTACCATTTCAAGTGAACGATTTAGTGGCATTTAGGACATTGACAAATGTGTACAGCCTCATCACTACCTATTCAGAGAACATTCACCACTGTAACCAGATACTTTCAATACCTCTTTTATTTCCTTTTACCTCTTTTCCCAGTCCCTGCCAGTCACTAATCTGATTTCTGTCTCATGAGTTTGCCTATTCCAGATATTTTATATGAATAGATATTTTATATGAATATTTTATATGTGTGGTCTCTTAAGTCTGACTTCTTTCACTCAGCATGTTTTCAGAGTGTGTCTATATTACATCAGGCATCAATACTGAACATTTAATTACTAAATGGAAAATTGGAGTTCAATGAGGCTTAATAGAGTTCTTAGTGTTTTCGACCTCAAAAAAGTAGCTGATATTTGTGCCCTGGTGGCTTAGTGGGTAAATTTGAGAGTGCAGGGCAGGTGCATCCCCAGGACTCAGGTTCACAACCCAGGGCAGTTGGGAACAACCAAAGTGAACAATTAAATAAAATAAATAAACCTTTGTTTAAAAAAAAAAACTGATAAAAGAAGCCTTATAGCACCATGGAATGTCAGTTCAAATAAAAGGGGTGGTGGGCATGATGTTAAGAGGTCCAGGCTAGTCTGCGTTGCCAGACTGACAAGCAAAAATAAAATTTAAATGCTCAAATTTAAATTTCAGGAAAATATTTTTAGTATAAGTGTGTCTCAAATGTTTATTTATATTTCAAGTTTGATAAGTTTCCTTGGTCGGCACTTCACATGGGGTGAGACAGTGCACTGAAGAGTTCAGGCATGTTGGAGACTTACTCCACTTTTTTTCTGCTTTCTGGGAGATATAAGCTTCAGGATCTGTGCCTTTTATTTTTCTTACAAAACCATGCCAACTACTTCTCTTATCATAACCAAATAAATAAAATGAGAGGGAGGAGCAGGAAAAACTTTTGGAGTGATGGATATGCTTAATTGTGGTGATGGTTCAATTTCATCATTCCGAGACCTCTATTCATATTTCATCTTCATCTAACTAGTGGGAAGGAGGAAACTTATCAAACTTGAAATATAATGAAACCATGATGTAGTACTTAATATACAGATGCTGATTTACATCATGGGGAAATGACTTCATGATCCAAATGTCCCAGTATAATCATGATGTTACTTGATCTAACAAGCCATCTAATTAGACCTCGCAGTTCTGTTCTATTATCATGTGACCAGACTGAGTAATCCAGAAGGCATACATCAACTGCATCAGCAATAATTTAGATTCTCTCATGTAGTTGATTCTGCAGTTTCATTGTCTTTCATAGGCCTGTTTAACTGATGAATCTGAATGACATAATAATAACTAGAAATGACCAACTATTGCACTGTAGACTTTCTTAAGGGTGACCTTGAAAAACAGTTATAAGAATAAATAATCCCAAATTGTATAACTTCAGGCTGTATAGAGATAGTGTTATTGATCTATATTTATTTATAAATGGATCTACATTAATACACACCCCATTAATATTCATATAATTACAAAATGTGTCATATATTGCCATAGCCAATATTGTCACTAATCATGGCATTTGACAGAGGAAAGAAAATAGAGCAATGTGTACATACTGATGGAATCGCCATGCCCATGTCTAGAAGTAACTAATGGGATAGCCCTCATGACTAGAGACACTACAGCTGAAAGCTGTCCTCTGTAAGGATGCATTTGAGGATACAGAAGCCTCATATACTTAGATATGATCTGAGAGATTTTTCATAATGGGAAGTTATGGAAAAAAATTGAGCAATAATAAAGACTAAAATATTTTCTTTAAGAGAAACTATTAAAGAATTATTTAAATCTGAAGTTGGTAAACATTTTCTGGAAAGGACTGTGAGCAAATAATTTATACTTTGAGAACGCTCAGTCTCTGTTGCAGTTACTCAACAGGAACATTGCAGTGGGAAATCTGTCATCTGTTATATATTAATGAATGGGTGTGACTTCATTCAGTAAAAAAATATTTACAAAAATCGGTGGCAAGACAGAGTCTGCTTGCAGGATATATGTCAATGACTGGTACAAATGCCTGGACAAAGGTTCAAATAGAGTTTTATTAAATGTACCAGTCTTTTCTCCAGTTAAGCAGTACACAGAAAACTTGAGAATGATCAGATCAGTTAAAAAAAATAAATAATTTCCATTTTCTCTCTAAATATGAAATAACTTGAATAAATTATCATTCTACTATATTTACTTTGATTCTGAGACATGAAAAGTTCATATAATTATGGGAGAAATTATGACATAATTTGCCTTTGAAGGATTGAGTTTGTAACTGAAGTAATACAAGCTAAAATAAAGTATATATGAAAAACTATTAGTATCTTTTCTATTTTTCTTTGTGCTGTAGAAACAGTTGGGGTCATTACCCCACATCATTTTGTTGCAATTGCCTGTGTCTCTCTGTCTAATAACTTTCTCTTGATGTTTGTATGCAAAGGATAGAATGAAAGTGGTTAATAGTTATAATCCTTATTTTATTTGGAGGAATTAATGGTACCCTGAAAGTATTTGTTTAGCAGAAAAATAAAGGAGTAAGGAGAAACAAAGAAACTAATGAGAGGAGACATATAGTAAACAAAGAGAAAAATGTCAGAGATTAATCTAATCATATTAATAGTTATATATAAATTCACTGAATACTCCAATCAAAAAGTAAATTTTTTCAAGCTGGATTAACAAAAAACAAAATTCAACTGTATTCTAGCTCTAGGAGACACACTTTAATGCAATAGTAAAAAATAAATTTAAAATTAAAAGTTTAGAAAGGATTTACAATGCAAACAATAGCATAATAGAGCTGAGGTGTTTATACTCACACAAGATAAAGGAATTTGTCCACTCCTCTTAAATTGTCAAGTATGGGAATAGAGATGTTCATAGGATCCCCTTATTTTCCTTCTAATATTTGTACTGAGTATACACTTTTTGCTGATTTGAAGTTGCATCCTCTTTTTTTCTTGATCATTCTGGCTAAAGGTTTATCTCTTTTGTTAATACTTTTCAAAGCAGCAATTCGTAGTATTTTAAAACTCCTGTTCTTATCCAAATCACCTTAATTCTGTTTTTATTACTTCTTTCCTCCTGCATATTTTGGTTTAGTTTTCTTTCTCTCTCTTTCTCTCTCACTGTCTCTCTCTCCCCTTTCTCTCTTTCTGCCTCACACTTTTATAATGAAAACTTAGAGCATTGATTTGAGAACTTGTTTTTTGATTAAATATTTAATAATATAAATTTCTCTCTAAGCACTGTTTTCATCACGTCCCATAAAATTTGAAATATTGCAGTTTTATTTTTATTGAGTTTTCAATTGCTATTTTCTCTTTTCCTGTGTAGAAGTGAGTTCCTTAATTTCCAAATGTTTGGAGATTTTCCAAATATCTTTCAAATATTGATTTTAAACTAATTTTTGTGTGTTCCGAGAATATATTTTATATAATTTAAATTATTTTAATGTTATGAAGTCTATTTTCGTGACTCTGACTACAGTGCATTTTGGTGAATAGTCCATGTGCTTCTGAAAAGAATGTGCATACAGTATGTGAAGTGTTCTATTGACTTCCACTAGGTTAGGATGATTTGATATTGCTTTTCAAGTCTTCTGTCCATACTCACTTTCTGTCTACTGTTTTATCAATTACTAAATTGCAGAGTGTTGACATCTCCATTGTAAGTATGAATTTATATATTTTCCCTTCATTTCTACCAGTATCTTATTTTGATAGTCTATTATATGTATACACATTTATATTGTTATACCTTATTGGAAAATTGACCCCTTTATCACTAAGATGTCATTTTGATTCCTGGTATTATTTCTCTTCTGAAATCCATATTGTCTGGTCTTAATACTCTTAATTCTTCCTATGTACTGTTATTTTGCTTCCAAGCTATTTGTCTGCAAATCTAAAGTGTGTTTTGTGTAGACAGCGTATAGTTGCATCTTGTTTTATAAAATTTGACAAGTTCTGTCTTCTCATTCATATACTTGCAGGTTCTACTTTTATCATTAATTTATCTTAAAGTTAAGTGAAACAATGAGGTAACCTCTAAGCCTTTGAGACACAAAGCATGCTCCAGGTAATCTAGCTTCTTCCAATACTAGCTGTTAATCCCAGTTGCACACTTTAGCCATTATTTCTGGTTAGCACTGGAGCCTACAAGTATGATTCTGAGGACCTAATGCAGTAGGTAAAACCACAGACACAAAAACACTAAATGGTAGGCTATAAGAGATGATCCAGAGATCGTCTATCCCTTTTACCCTTCTCTTTTCCTCTCCTTTTGCCCCTCTTTTATTTTTGATTTTTCTTCACGTATTTTCCATTTAGATAGTTTGACAATTAATTGCTCATATGTATTTTTGAAAACAAATTTAAACAGTTTTAAGTTTTAGTTGTATACTGCTGACATTTAAAGTTTTTTTTTCTCTAACTCTATTGAGCAATAGCCTCCATTTATTTTGGATGTTGCAAATATTTTAGATAATATAATTAATAAAAGTGGACCTGTTTTCAGATAGATGGGTAGGTGGATAGATAGATGATACACACACCAGAAAAGAGTAATTGAGGCATTTAACTCTAAAAAAAATTCTTGCTACTACAGATTCCTTACCATAAAGATTATAGTAAATTTTTAAGGAAAGACTTTCCATCATTTCTCGACTTTGTGTAAATTCTTTCTCGTTTTATCCTTGATCTGATCATCTATAGAGGAGATGTTAAATATTATCTCAGATAATAACTATAAATGATTCAGTTGAGAAAAAGAAAAGATAAAGAAGAAAAGAAAGACTGTGATTCCTCCCATTTTCTCCAGAAAGTTAAACTTTTTTGTCAAAGTTCCTGCAATATTAACTATTAAGACAGATGAGAGCCTTGAAGTGCTTCTCATATACTTGCTGCCGATCTAAACTACTTTGTAGCTACTGTATTTGACTGTCAAGGTTTTTATGTCATAACTTTAATTGGTGGTTGACACTTTACTAAATAATGGGAGCTAATTTCTTACCTTACCAGGGTTTTAGTGACAAGTAGGATAATAAATCTCAGAGATCCTGGACCAGTGGTTTCCTGTGCAGATACAAACTGCAATTATGTCTTCTTCTTATAACATTTGTAAGAAAAAAAAACTCATCTTGAAAAAACTATGCTTGAATGTCCAAGTCTATTGTGTTGTCCTGATATGAAGCAGTACAACAAGACTGAAAAAAGTAATGACATTGTAAATGCCAAGTAAAACTGATTCTGCATATTACATCATTGTTAATGTAGAAAATTCAGAGTAATTGACAACATCAACAATATTTGAGTTTAGCTTTACTTTAGGATACAAGATCATGTTCAGTGAAAAATAAGAAAATAAGATTTTAAAATAACATTTATGATGATGCCAAAAACATTGCAAAAATGGAAAGGAATTCAATATAAGATATGCAAATTTTATACACTGAACCCACAATTCATTGCTCAAAAAACAAAGCTACTTTCAAAGATTACAATAAAGCTACAATAATCAATAAATTGTGATTTTGGTATAAGAAAAAAATCACAGTGAAATAAATTTGTACCCAGAAAATGTGCACTGTTATAACCCAATTTTTGACAAATGTGCCAAAGTAGCTCAACAGAGAAAAGCTTTTTTTAGAAATATGATAGAATAGTTAGATATATGCAAGGAAGTTTAATGATGGGCATTTATTTACTAACTCTTCCACTGAAAGTGGCACTTATGTTTCTTCCCTGAACCTGGGTGGATTTTTAACTGACTTGGTCAATAAAACAGAATGGAATGAAACTGTTTGTTTCCAGACCAAGGCCTTAAGGAACTGGCAGCTATCGCTATTGCTTCCTCTCCCTGGAAATAATTATTTATGGTGAATTAAGATTCTGTGTAAGAAGTCTCACAGTTTTGAGGTGAGGAAGCCAAGAATAACCTATTGAAGAGGCCATATAAAAATACAGATGCCTCCCTTTGCTCAGAATGCACCAGGTGTTCCATCCTGCTCAATTTGCCTGCCATACATATGAGAGAAGAGAAGCAGCATCCTGCACAAGGCAGCCCCAACAGATGCATTTTAGAGAAGAACTGAAAACTGAAGGTGCAGACACATAGACCCAGTCGCATCAAGATAATACTGCACAGCCGTTAGAATGGCAAATGAAAATGTCCAGCAACTCTGGATAGTAAAGACAATGTGGAAAAGTAAGACCATCCATGTGTTGTTAGTGGGAATGCCAATGATATAAAACCACATTGGAAATATTTTTGATAAAGTTAAACATATGCCTATCTTTTGAACAACAATTCCACTCCTAGGTATTTCCCTCAAGAGAAATTAAAACATATGCTAACAAAGACTTGTACAACAATGTTTATATCATATTTTTTCATAACAGCCCCAAGAGGAAATTGCTAACACCTATCAATCGGTAAATGAATAAATAAATTTTGGTGTATACTTGTCATAAAATATAATATTATCTAAATATACATTATACATAAGTCATAAAATGTATTAGTATAATATATAAATGCTATATAATTATATAATTGCATAAATACATAAAACATTAATATAATTATATTAATATATAATTATATAAAATATAAATATTTTAATTATATTATTTGTATTATTATACTATTATAAAATAAAATATTATCATAATGTAGTATCTATATGATAATGACATAGAATATTATAGAATATTTTGATATCAAGATGTAAAATAAATTACATTATATGTATATATAAAATAATTAGCTTGTGTTACAGCAGCATAAATTAACTTCATGCAAATTATGCTTAATCCAAGAAACTGAACCCAAAAGAGTATGTCAACTAAAGCAAAAATTGACCATAGTGGTTAGAAAAGTTCTCCCTTAAAAGTTGAGAGAACTCTTTTATTTAGAGAATTGCAAAACAAAACAATGATGGGATAGCACCTCATACCTGTGAGAATGATTATCATCCAAAAGAAAGGAAGCAACAAGCAGTGGAAAAGATATGGAGAAAAAGGAACACTTATTTACTATTGGTAAGAGTGTAAAATTGTACGACCATTTGGAAAGAAGTATGGAGATTCCTCAAAGAAATGAGAATACAAATCCCATAAGATACAGTCATTCCTCTACCGGCTATTTACCCTAAAAAGACAAAAACCTTTATTCACACCATGTTCATTACAGCATAATTTATAATAACCAAGAGCTGTAAACTACCTAAAATGCCTCTCAACAGATGAATAGATAAAGTAGATGTGGTATATAGCACAATGGAAGACTATGCAGCCATCGAAAGGGAGAAATCCTATCACCTGTGGCAACAAGGACGGACTTGCCAGGAGAGAATTCAGAAGGAGAAAGACAGACTTCCTATGATATCATTCATATGAGGTATATAAAACAGAAAACAAATGGTCTAAATTAAATAATAATAGGCTTCAAGAAAAAGAGATAACTAATCCAAATAACAATAGACTTTTAGTGGGAAAGAAACGCCAATAAGAGGGTACAGGAAGAGATGGGGAAACGGCAGGTGGGTAACAGGGTTTACTTGTAAACTGAAGTGAAAAAAAAGAAATATTGGTAAATCCAGTGTACTATATATAGATGCAAATTTGTTACCATGTATACCTCAAACTGAGTTCATGTAAAATGCTTCAATAAAATCAATTCAAAAACTAAAAATGTATAAAAGGTGACAGGGTGGAAAGCAGGGCTCCAACTAGTGCCCACCTTTTTATGATTGGCAATGATCTTCTATAGACATTATTTCACTTGATTATCAAGATAACCTCACTACTGCCAGTGCAGATGCTATTTCAGCTTAGAAGACATGAACAACTTAGTAATCAGGCAAATGACATTCTCCTTCAGGAAGTAAAAGTTCATATCAATTCCTCTATTATCAGTTATCCTGAGCAACAGAATGACTTCCAAGACATTATTAACTTATTCATTGGATACGCCATTTCAAAATAATCAGTCCATAGCCATGTGTGGATGAGAGCAAGTGTTCAATCACAGAATCCTAGAGACAGCAAAATCCTAGAGTCAAAAGCTGAGATCTAAGGGAAGGAGAAGGCATCATAGATGAACTTTACGGTCTCTCTGTAAGCTCACCTTCCCAGGAAAGGGAACATAGAAATTTGAACTAGTGTGTTCTAAATATCTTTCTAGTGCCAAATGATTCATATCAGGAAATTAGGTGTCAGGCAATCAAATCATATTAGTGATTTCATCAATGACATTCCCAGCAGTCTTTGGTGACAATGCGGTTTTAATGTTGCTCTGTCCTTTCATGGTGTGTGATTTCCTAATGAAAGTGCATGCCCACCCCACACCCCACCATGTGCTTTACTGGTTTTCTGTGTGTGGGATGGTAGTTTGTTTGTTTGTGCTTTT
The DNA here is from genome assembly GCA_004363575.1 of Solenodon paradoxus. Classification (NCBI taxonomy): domain Eukaryota; kingdom Metazoa; phylum Chordata; class Mammalia; order Eulipotyphla; family Solenodontidae; genus Solenodon; species Solenodon paradoxus. The sequence continues at coordinate 42,232 of RJWH01002897.1, forward strand.
TAAATCATTGCTGTTGTTTAATACAATAGCATAGAAAAACAAAAAGTTAATCCTATGACTGTCCCCAGATCTCTTTCTCCAATTTACAAAAACCTTGATTAAAGTGTATTTGCTTCCTTTGTTCCATTTCCTAACCTAATCAATTGTGCTTATTTGACTTCACACTCAGGCTTCTCTATGGAGAAAGACTGAGTCACACAGACTTTATTAGACAAGTTTCCAGAGCATGTCATGTCCCCTGTGTAAGTTACACATCTGCTTTCAGGTTATGGATTGATCTCCCAAGTTTCTTTGTAGCATCAGGAGGATGATAACATCTTCAAGTGTCCTGATCTTGTTGTCATTTGGTGCTTTTTTAAAAAATAGCCTACTGCTCATATACCTTTCTTTGCTCATTGAGCTTGGTTATCGTGAAATCCATTCCTACAGGAACAGTTTCCTATCTGAATGCAGACAAAATTAGGATTTGAAACATACAGGATAAGGGCAGATTCTAGATCGTGATGAACATACCAGGGTCACGACTGTCACTCTGCTCCTGACAACAGACGTGTCTCTATTATAGAATCTCTACACGTTTATACTTGAACTTTGGAAGATAAAGACTTAGAGATTTTGTGGTAGAGTCAGATTTCAAATGAAAATCTTCAAAGTCCTGGTCATATGCCCTTTTGATAATTCTTAGTTTTCCACTAATGTAAGACAGATATGAGAGACTATCAGGGACAGAGCAGGAAGAGGAGAAAACAATTTAAAGTTGCTGAAATTTTTCAACTCTCTCATTTTGTATTCTATTTCCTAGTGTATCTGTAATTTTCAGTAAAAATTACTAATTTACCAACGTATTTTTAAACAAAGTTAGATCTTTAAGAAATGAGCTCTGCTTACTTTTTGCATTAAGATTTCTCAAGCCCACCTCACATTGCTCCCTGTTCACAATTTGAGAAACACTGTTGTTTTCTTCTAGCCGTTTTATTTTATTTTATTAAGAAAATGTTTTACACGCTGCATACATCTTAGGAGTACAGCTTCACATCTCTTCAAATGTATCACACCATGTCCCTCACCAAGTTCTAGTCATCATTCGCTACCATCCAATCGACCCCTCTACCTGTTCATCTCACCCCCATCCCTTTCACCTCTGCAACTGCAATTCTGCTGTCAGAATCCATGTGTTTGTTTTCTTCTATTTCTTTCTATTCCACATATAGGCAGAGTCATATGATATTTGTCTTTAGCCTTCTGATTTATCTCATTAAGAATAAGCCCCTCTAGATCCTTCCATGTTGAAACAAATGGTAAGATTTCATCTTGTAAAAAGTAGCTGAGCATTATTCCATTTTGCATATATACCTTACTTTATACACTCACCTGCTGATGGACACTTAGATTGTCTCCATTTATTGACTGCCGTAAATAGTGCTGCAAAGACTACAGGACTGCATTTTTTTTTTCAAAGTGATGTTGTGTATTATTTGGAGATATACCTAGAAGTAAAATTGTAAAATTGCTGGATCACAAGGTAGCTCTGTTTTTTAAAATATTTTAGTAAACTCCATACTGTTTTCCAAGATGACTTCTGGGTATTTTTGAAAGACACTCTAGGTAGTTTGTAGGGACTCATCCACGTAGATTATATTATTATTCCAAATAGATTGCAAGGCTGCATGCAGAAATATATGTGATATATACACATGTAAATATACACACATATACATGTGTGTATATATGTATATGGCATGATATTATATTGCAAATAAGTATTTCCCAAAACGTCATTATATTGGGATTCTTCTGTAATTTAGGATTATAGTCATTAAACAATTAATCTTCCTAAGAAATAAACATGCATATCATGTTTGCACTCATTTTTGAGAAGAAAATTCAAGCCTTTAAGGGAAAAGCATTTCATCTTTTCGAATCAGAGAAATAATGACAAATGATGAATGTGTCAAGTTTATAGAAATCTGCAGTTTGGTTTGTTCAACCCTTAACTCCTCTACTCTCACTCTGATTCTATGGTACGTGGTAGTTGGAGTCTCTTCACTGAGGAGGATTTTCAGGGATATCATTTCACAAATGAATCTGGAGCCAGATTTTCCTGTCCCCCCAATTACTTACAGACTTTTTATTAAGAGGACCATAGGAGACAAAAGTGATGACCAGTACAGCAACCAGCCCTTCAGATGTGGCCTACTGAGCACTCATGCCAAGCTTTTTCAGTGAAGTTAAGTTCTCTCCATTTATCTATTAATATTGAGTTTCCTGTTTTTAAAAAATGACTGCTTATAACCTTTGTCTATTGCCTAAGATTTTTTTATACTTTTTATTTTTAAAGAGAGGAATGAAGGAATGGAGGGAGGGAGAGATGGAGGAAGGGATAGAGAGAGGGAAGAAGGTAGAAGAGTCCTTATTTATTTAGCTACCTGTTTTTATTTAGCTGTTCATTCTTTTTTTTCCCCATTTATCCATTTCTTACTAATTTGTGGAGTTTCTTTATTATTCTGGATATCAATTCTTTGTGTTTTACAATTTTTCTTTCCCAGTTAACAGCTTCTCCTTTCTTTTGCTTGATGTAGAATGTATTTTTGCTGTTGATTTCTTTGCAGATATATTTATGTCATCTTCTTCAAAACTATGTCTATATGGTGACATATAGTCTTCTATATTTTCTTCTATAACAATTTTAGATAATTGCACATCATAAAATTAACAGGTAAGAGGGATTAAATTGAATGAGTTTTGATAAATATGGAACATGCGCCAGTAACTAGCACTGCTATAAGGAACATAGCAGACATTGGCAAACTATGGCGCATTGGTTTAGTGAGGCAAAGGGTCACATATCTGAAAATTTTCTACACATATGTTGTCCATAGAAATACGGCATTGCAAGAAGTGCCAGCTTATACCTTTTGAAATGACAGAAAGGAGATGGGTTGTTATTTTTCTCCATGTGTAATTTTCCAAAATGTTAAGATAAATTAAGAATTTAAAAGTGTTCCTATATTTGGAGATGATTAAATGGATTTGGTTAGATTACAGAAAACTTTAAATGTGAGAAAATTTTAATAATATTTTGTGATTTTGATAAAACAGCTTACTTTTTAACGTGTCAAAAGTCCAACATTTACTATGGAATTGTTATTCTCCCTGATACTCAGGAAAAGTTGGATATTTGTGTCGAATACCTCAGGGATCAACAGGAATGCCACTATATTGCTAGTAAATACGTACTTTGTAATTGTTTCTTCCCTATAGAGCCCAACTATTGGGATGATAAGCTCCTAAGGGGAACTTTATTTCACAATCATTTTCAAATAGATTCACTAAAACCTTCCTTCAATGATAGAGCACTATATTATACAATGACAGAAGTGTTAGCAGGATTATTTTTCTTGCTCTAATTAGGTGGTCTTAAACAGTTACTCTATCAATATTCCCTGAATTCTTATGCAGAATCAACTTCATTATATTGTCAGAATCAGAAATATTCTGGGGCATAGGTGCTTGGTGATAAACTTATCATGTAATTCTCTGTGTCCGCATCTGCATATCTGTGTGTGTGTATGTATGAACTACATGAGACCAAGATAAAACTCATATGGCATCCGCAGCACTTTGGTGATAATATTCAGGTAAGTTATGAAACTACTTCTGTTTTTTATAAGATTTGCAAAAGAAATTGTGTTTTGAGAGAGTTAAAAATTCTTTTTATCCAGAATCTTATTTCATACTCAATAGTCAGATGAACAGGCAGGCAGTGAGCTTCAAAACAGGCGATCACAAAAGAATGCGTGCATGGAGATCTTATCTTTCTCACTAGCTCTTTGTCAAATTAATTAATTAATTAATTTGGAAAGGTATGTACAGGAATGAAGGCAAGTAGGCAGGCAGGAAGAGAAAGGAGGAAGAAATAGCTTTGTTTTATTTGTGTTTAGTTCACACTGGCTGTCTCCCCCGAACTCAATACTTGAACCCAGAGGTATGTGGCTTGCTCCTTCTCAGGTGATTGACCTAACCTGGGCACACCTCTTTTTTTTTTTTTCTACATGATTTTTATATTTAAAAAATATTTTATTGTTCATGTTTTTGATTGTGATATACATTGTAGGATATTTAAACTGTTCCTCAGTTTTCTGTGTGCTGCACACCAGACCTGCCACCAGAATTGCAATGTCCTTTACCACCATGTTGCTTCCTCATTTCTTCACTCATAACCAAGGTCTTCTGCGTTCTGAATTTTGTTGAGATTTATCACGTTGCTGTATTTCTTCATGTTTCACATATAAATGAAACTATTATGTACTTCTCTTTTTTTCTGGCTTTTTTCACTTATCATGACCCTCTCCAGTTCCATCCAGGATGTTGCAAAGGACATGATTCATTTTTTTAACAACTGCATAGACTTCCATTGAGTGTATATATATATATATATATATATATATATACATATATACGTATATATATGTATATGTATACGTGTATATATCATAACTTCTTTATCTAGCTATCTATTGATGGGCATTTATACTGTTTCCATGTCTTAGCTATTGTAAACTTTGCTGCTATGAACATAGGGGTGCAAATTTTTTTTGATTAACGTTTTTGTATTCACTGGGTATATGACTAGAAGTTTTCTAATAGTTCTATATCTGTTCTGATTCCAAACTCTTAGCTTTCTCCCCAATTGCAAACCTATTCATGTCAATAATTTAAATCATCTATATTGAACTTCAAAATTTACAAAGAAGTTGCCCATACATTAATATTGTGACATTACCATAGTGCACAAAATGGCAAGATTGCATCTATTTTTTGAGTAGTATTTTATGTGTTATATATTATGTCATATAATAATATAATATCGTTCTAATTACATATACCACAATATGCATATGCATCCATATATATATATACATATATATATATATATATACACACATTATATCTTTATTCTTCCATCAGTGGGTATTTAGTTTGTTTCCATATCATTGATAATATAGAGTTTCAGTGCAAATATATTTTTTCAGATTAGTAGTTTTATTCTTAATCTTGCCATTTGAGAAGACCTTGATGGTCCTTGAATAGATTATGCTAAGTGAAATAAGTCAGATGAAGAAATACAAAAACTATTATTTCATTCTTATGGAAGATAAAGAAACAAAGAAAAGAAATAAGACAAAGCAAAATAAAGCATTTAGATGCAAGGAACTAATTGGTGGTTATCAGAAGGAAATGGATTAACGTGGATGAAACAGGTAAAGGGAGTCATCTATTCAATAAAGTTTAAGTGGCAATTATGATATAGTGCAAACACATGCCATTTAGAGTACTGTATATCTGAAACTTATATAACATTGTAAACCAATGTTAATTCAGTAAAAATTTATGTAAAAGCAATGTAATATTATAATGCTTGGTCAGGCCAGGAATCTATTGTTCGCTTAAAGGACACTGACTCTCACTTACTATCCAGCATCTCTGAACTATCTTGCCCATTTATGAATAAAACAAGCTCCTGATTCCTAGAACACCTCAAAGCCTGCTACGTTCAGGGTCAGCAGTTATGTCTATGTGCCTACATGCACATTATGCTTTCCCAACAATGAAGTCCTAATGTCCCCAAAGCTCACCTTAAAAACAAAAGGAAGGGATTAATGACATTGCTTCCGACATCTTATTTTAGATAATAATTTCTCCCTGATGTTATCTTCTGATTGTAATTCTAGAGAAATCTATTCCTGGACTTCAATTCAATTAGATGTTTTTAATTAAAAATACTGAATGTTTCTTTCTTGAGGCTTAAACATCCCAATCCTCAAACTTTTTCAAATAGTCATAGACAGAGACAACTCCTCAGAGACACCATCACCTTGAATTCCTAATGTATTAAGAAATGTTAAAGAATCTTCATATACAATATTTTGTCAAAGAAAGAAAAATCAATCATTTTTATTAGTTACAGTTCACATAGAAATCTATTTTTAATATTTATTGGAAGTGTATCAAATCTTGAACATAGCACTGAATTAAATCTTGTCCCTATGTGTGGTATTCATTATTCAAATTTGTCAAAGATAGAAGTACAAATAATGTAAATGCAACCAAGGCAAAAACAAAGAATTGAAAGAAAATATAAGATACTCTAGTGTTTCTCTGGGTGTGTTGTTTTGTTTAAAGATTGTGAAAAGCTGAGGGGTAGAAAGTGTGCAGAAGTTACTATATAGGTAGAATTTGAAGGAAGAAAGAAAAGAGAGAATCTCCACTAGGTCCCAGATTTGTGCTACATACTTCAAATTCACTGTGATAGTCTGTTAGACTAGAGCTCTGGTTCTATCAGTGAATAGTAAATCAAGGAAGAAAGAATAGAAAAGGAATGGAGAAGAGACTCTAAAAATCCTTACTGTCTAGTTCAGTATCTGGTAGTAACAATAAAAACAACCAAGTTAAAATGTATTGATGTTTCATGCACCAGGCACTTAAAATATCTTTATACACTCTTATTGCTCTCATCCAGTTCCCTGGTTTCAGTTATCATCTATACACCAATGTCTAAGCCAGACCTCTCTAAACTTCAGGCCCATATATTCAGTTTTCTACTTAACATATTCATCTGGCCATATAATAGACATCAAACTTAAAATGTGCAAAGCAGAAAAATGGCCCCCAAATCTACTTCACTGATCCTATCTAAGCATGTACCTTTAATCATAGTCCTGACACTCATGCTCAGATGCCCATAACCAACTTGTAAATAAATCCGTTCATCTTACTGCAGCTTAATCTGATTTCTTATTTCAGCTGTCTTTACCAGTCTGACTCAAGCAATCCTATCTCAACTAGAGCACATTTTTTTTCTCCTTTCCTATTTCCCTGAATCTACTCTTCACACCTTCATGAATATTCAGAACAGAATAAGCAGACCTCAAGTGAATCTTTCAAAAATAATTCAGAACATCTAGCACTCTGGCCCCCTGACAGTGTCCCAATCCACCTAAAGTTAGTGTCATAGTTTTACCAAGGGCAGCAGCTGGCATCTAGTTCCATCTACAAATCCACTCATCAGTCTCTTCCTTGAGCTCTTTGGTCTTCACACTGTCCTCCCTGCTGGTCCACCCAACATGCCAAGCATGAGCACTCTCAGAAACTTTACACATGCTATCCCCTCTGTCCAGAACATTTATACAAGACTGCCCTCCTTATTTCATTCAAGATTCTGCTCATACATTACCTCATTAGAGAGGCCACCACTAGACTGCCCTCTCTACTGATAAATCACTGCTCTTACACTACTTTGTTTACTTCATAGCAATTACTTGACTTTAAATTTGACAGCTATTTGCTGATGTATTGACTCCTCCATTAGAGTGCAAGCTTTAGGATAGAGGGAATTTGTCTCATTCAACAGTATATCTTCAGTATGTGGAAGACACTAAATAAATAACTGTTGAGTGAATAAATGAGTGAAACATTTAAAAATCAAGATGTAACTGTCTCTGTTTTAGAGGGAGAAACTAGATTTGATTTAGTAGAAGTAACATTTTCAAAGATGACCATGCCCGAAAATGAATCCAGTTTGATATGACTTCAAAAGCTGAGCTCTTTACTAACTTGTGCTGACTAAAGCACATTGATAAGAAATGATATTATATGCTCTAAGAGAGTCACAAAGAGTACTTAGGGAGAAGGTAAATTTCAGGGCAATAGCTGGTCTATGGAATTGGAGCTTTCACAGAGGATGATATTTTTAAATTGTTTTTGAGAAAAGACAAGTTTTTCACCATTTCACATTCATAGGAATATGAGAAACATTAAAGATAAGCGTGGGGAAGTATGTAAAACACTGATAAATCTGAATTGACCAGACAGAGCAACATTTTGGTTCTAGAAATGGTAAAGTCTGCCCACATAACATCCAAGGAATCCACAAGCAAAATCCTATTTTTCTCAGTCTCTTAATCACTTGCTGTGCTTTGCTGGTTCCACCAAGTTTGAGATCCTTGGTCTTATTTCTTCCAGTCTTTGTACTGAAGGTCTACTTTTCTGAGTTTATCGTTTGCTTTATTTTGCAAAGTAATTTGATGTTTACTTCGTCAGCAAGATCTATTTTCTTACCAATTTTCTTATTCTCATCAAAAAGAGAATCTTTCATTTCACATCATAGCCACAAATTGAAAAATCAAAAGAGAGAGTTTACCTGATTAAATGTTTTGTTGTTATTATCTAACAATTTTATTCTGGAAGAACTGGGCATTGGGATCAAATTTTCATTGAATACTGTGTGCGTGTGTGTTATATGCACTTGAAAATTTTTCCTTTCTACCTTAAAGGTGTTAAGGGGCAACCAATATTACTTAAAGAGAGGGTAAAATGCTTTATAATATCACAAATAAAGCAATCTTCACATCGTGCCTGGTGTATAGTAGATACTCAATAAACGCAAGCGGCAACTCCGTGATTAATCTACATTTTCCTTCAACTAATGACTACAACTTCCCTCCTGACATAGCCCTAACACTACTCTCTGCAGCATGTCTTCATTCCTTTATTTGTGTAATAATACGGGTAGAAGAATGAAAGTGAAAATCAAAACCAGTAACTTAGAGGGGAGGTGGAAATCTTGGAGGAAAAAAAGCTCTCTGTGATTGATGTCAGGGATTAAATGAGCAAATTAAAGATGTCAAAGTTAAAGGAGAAACTCCAGGAATACCAGTAAGGAGAGATGAATTTCCAAGACATCAAAATAGAGCACAGATTGTTGCAGACTGAAAACCAACAAAACAGTTTAGTAGTTCTATACAGTTTTCCTAAGGTGACTGAATAACAGAAGGGTTACTTTTCATTTATAGAGGAAGTTAAAACTCAATACGTGGAGTCAAATGATTTCTTACTTCTAAATGTCACATAAGAGGAAGAAAAACTGAAACCAACTGAAATATCAACACACTGGTAAAGGCTTCAATGAAAAGCAGGTTTTAATTCTTTTGCTTCCTGAAATTCTGTCAGACATAATGTCGTTCATCAGATCTTCGATGACTAAATGCCATCAGAAGACAATGTTGGTCTAACAAGAACATCTTCCCTGAGCCACTCCATCCATCACAACTGGGAGAAGAATGGATACAGAGAATATTTCTTCCATAACTGAATTTATCCTTGAGGGGTTAACAGATCAACCAGGGTTCCAACTCCCTCTCTTCTTTCTCTTTCTCTTGATCTACATGGTCTCCATGGTGGGAAACTTAGGCTTGATATTTTTAATCAGAATCAGCAGTCAACTTCACACACCCATGTATTATTTCCTCAGCAACTTGTCCTTCATAGATCTCTGCTATTCCTCTGTCATAATTCCCAAGATGTTGGTGAACTTCATATCGGAAAAGAATTTCACCTCCTTTCCTGAGTGCATGACCCAACTCTTTTTCTTCTGCTTTTTTGGGCTTGATGACTCCTACATGCTGACAGCCATGGCCTATGATCGTTATGTTGCCATATGTAACCCCTTACTCTACAATGTCACCATGTCCCACAGAGTATGTTTTCTGCTGGTCACCTGTGTGTATATAATTGGGGTCGTTGGAGCCTTAGTTCATACCAGCTACATATCTGGTCGCTCATTCTGTGGAGCTAATGTCATCCACCATTACTTCTGTGATATACTTCCTCTTCTGACTGTATCTTGCTCAAGAGACTATACCAAGGAACTTTTGATAATGCTTTTGGTTTCATTCAATGTATTTGCTTGTGCCTTAGCCATCTTAATCTCTTATGCCTTCATCCTTACCAGCATCTTGCGCATCCGCTCCGCTGAGGGCAGATCCAAAGCTTTTAGTACCTGCAGCTCTCACCTTGCCGCTGTTGGAATCTTCTATGGATCCATCATCTTCATGTACTTTAAACCATCTACTGGTGACACAACACAGGAAAAGGTGGCCTCTGTGTTTTATACAACAGTGATTCCCATGCTTAACCCCCTTATCTACAGCCTGAGGAACAAGGATGTCAAAGACTCTTTAAAGAAAATTATGAATGGTGGGATACTTTCCAGGACTGTGTAAAAAAAAATACAAAAACCCAGAAGTACTTTTAAAAAGAATTAGCATGCTTAAAAAGATTTTACCTTATGTTTTATTTCTCCTTAATTTTAAGAATAAGTGGCTTTAAATGAAAGGACTTCCTTAAACTGAATGATTCCTATTTGATAATCCTCACTTCTTTTAATGTTCATATTTCCAACATGTGTCCTTTTATTCTCTCTAGTCTCCTAGTCACCCAGGAAATAGACTTTTAGCCTACACTCTTATTCACTGGCCTAAACTTTATCTACTTACATATAGAGAGATAGAGCATTGCAACTTTATATATTATTAAACATTGTCACTTTATATGAATGCATATATATAAATATATATTCAGATCCTCTTTTCTGTGTAATTATTCTTGCTAAACTGAAATTTCCTAAGCAGACTTATTTTTAAATTGCAATGTATAATAATAATGCCTTGATGTGTGAATCCTTACAGGAATTTTAAATTTAGTATATGACAAGGTTGCAGAAGCAATGGACATTTCTTAGTAGAATTTTAAGGGAATATATTTTCTCACAAACAAGGCTAAATAGCATTTTCATAAGATTTCCACACATTGTAATAATAACAAAATAGAAGATCTGTCTTGCAGAAGACTCATGGTGGAGGATAAAATGTGGAATGCATAAAAGGATAAATGATTTCAAAATGTTAATGTTAACTGTAATTTTAAATTACATTTTTCTTTCCAACTTAATACATACACTGTTAGACTCCTTTAAGTTTGATCTCAAGATCTGGATGACATAATTATTTATTCTCCCACTACTCAAAAGACATTCTGAAACTTTTTATATCATTATAATTCTTCCACCCAGTCAGTCAATCGATTAATAAATATTACCTGGAAAACTATGTTTTAGGTAGACAAAAATTCCTACCCTTTTGGGGAGCAAAAATGAACACATCAACAGAAATGCATTATATTTAAAGGCAATAAGTACCAAGTAATAAATCAAAGCAGAGAAAGTGCTTATGTGTTAGGGTGAAGAGGGCTTGTCTTTTTAAACATAGATATCAGAGTACGATATCTAATATTTGAGCAGAAGGCACAATCTGTAGGACTTTTAGGACAACTTTTAAAGATTTGTCTGCTCCTCCATGTGAAATGAAACAGACAGAAGGATTAAACAGAAGTTATTTGAACTCAACAAAATTTCAGTAAACTAAATAAGCAATACAATAAAAGTAATACATTCCACTCAAATAGAATTCATTATAGGGATAAAGTTTCAACATATTCAAATCAATCAATGTGATATACCACACCAGCAAAACGAAGTATAAAAAACCATATAATCATCTCATAGACACACAAAAAAAATTTGACAGAATTCAACACCCACTTATGGTTTTAAAATCTGTCTCAATAACATGAGAATAGAAGAAAAACTATTCAACATAATAAAGGCTGTTATGACAAGCCCACAACTTGTATTAGTCTCAAACGTGAAAAATCAAAAGCTGTTCCTCTAAGATTGGGAATAAGATTAGGATGCCCCCTATCACTAAAACTATTCTACATATTACGGAGGGCCAAGTCAGAGCAATCAGACAGGATAAAGACATAAAAATTACTCAAAAAGGCAGAAAAGTAAAACTGTCACTATTTTAAAGATTATGTCATTTTATAAAGAGAAAACACTTAAGATACCATGAAAAACTGTAAGAAATCATAAATAAATACAGTAAAGATTTAGGCTACAAAATCAATGGACAAAAGTCAGTTGAATTTCTATGCCCAAACAATAATAAATTTGAAAAAATCTGTTTGTGATTGCATACACACATAAAATAATGAAATATCTAGGAATAAAATTAACCAAAGAGGTTAAAGAACCATACAATGAGATTTATAGGATGCTACTGAAGTAAACTAAAGAAAATGAAAGGGTAAAGGAAAAAGAAAAGAGACTTTCAGTGCTCGTGGACTGGAAGAATTAGCATTGTTAAAAATGACTGTATTAAATAAAGCAATATACAGATTCAAAAATCTGATTAATAGATAACTCTGACCTTTTCCATTGATAGAGTCTACAGGCAACGAAGTAGCAAAGATGATACTAATCATCCAATGGTATCTGGTTTCTAAATATCATACCTTATTAAAAGAATCAGGTTCTTATGAAGAAATGACAGATTCCAAGGTAAGATATCTAAAATGCAAAATGATCCTGCAATAAGTTATTCCATTGGATAAATAAGTATCACAAACTCATAGAAATGTGTCAAGAGGAAAGAGTTCTTACTGGACAAATTTAGGATAATTTGAAAATCAAAGTGAATAGCTTATCAGAATTTATGTGTTCTTAATACAAAAAGAACTATGACTATAGTAAGATAAAAAGTAGCAGAAAAGCGAAATCTATTCTTTACAAAATATACCCATTATAAATGCAAAAGGAATGATAAAATTGGAAACTCATATTGCAATGATCATACTACAATTGAGTTAGGTAAGAATCATCAATTAAAACTAAAAAGTAAGAAATTTGGGTAAAAAATTTCATAGGGACAAAAGAAAGACAGATACACAATCTTAAGTTATGTTGTCACAGATTATTTATTAATAAAGAGAAGGTAGTACCTTTAGAACAGTAAAATTTAGTAGAAATCATCTTAAATATTAGACTTAATATGACCAATAAAGGGACAAATAAACATTGTGTGCCTTTTTCTGTGATTTTCTGAAAAAAGTGACACAGTATCACCTATGTAGTCATCTGAATCAAAAATGTTTAACATAAATGCAATCAGAAGAAAACAAACAAATCAAAGATAATCTCTAAAATAACTTACTATGGGTTTTAAACAGAGTAAGGAGCAGTACTAGGTTAATGTATTTAAAGGGAAATGTTAAATAAGTGTCATGCTTAGTTAGATCTTGGATAAGAAATCTGAAACATATATTATTAGGGAAATTGAATGCATTTAAATATAATTATATATCCATCAACAGAATTGAATCGATGTTAAATTTACTCTGTGCAATAATTGTATTGTGGTTATGTAAAAGAGTGCCTCCATTTTTAGAAGATAGATGTCTATTTAGGGAGAGAACTGTCGTGTGTGATCATATCTCAAAAGGTACAGTTGTTGTGTGCAAGTGCATGTTCATGTGGTGTGGTAATAGAGAACACTAAATAAACGTGGCAAAATTTTAACAACGGTGAATCTGGGTGAAGAATGCATGGATGATCATTGTGCCTTTCTGTAGCTTACCAACTGTTCACAAAAAGAAGTAGAGGAAGAAATAATCACTCTGATAACTGTCTGGCAAATAAAACCTAGTCAGATATGATGAAGTAAATAAATCTGTTAGGAGGTATGTGTATTAATCCAAGTGAGAGATAAGAGTGACTTTGGCAAGAATGTGTACAGAATTGTCATTGAGAAGAAACAAGATTCTGGGTCTATATTGAAGACTAAGTCTTAATATGAGTTGATTGATTATGTTTGTTATTAGAAAAGAATCATAATGAGAATGGTTCCAAAACTGGAAGGATGTTGTTGCAATTTTCAAAGGTATTGTTAATTGTTGGGGAACTTAGACTGTACTGATGTATTCTATGGAAGGTGACCAGTATTGATGTGTTCTATGGAAGGTGACCATGTCTCCCTTATTAGAGAAAAAGCTCTTTTGAGGCACTAAGATTTTTGCATATTGTATATATAGTAGCAAAAATGTTTAAAATATTTGCCATAAAATAAAGCAAAAATTGTAAATGTCAAGAAAGAGACCAGACAATAACAAGATATCTACAGAAAGTGAGTGGATATGGCTGAGGGAATTGCACACATGTTTCTGAAAGAAATAATAACTTTCACATATAGCACAGATCCTCTCCTATCAGCTGACTGTAGCCATGCCAGGTTCATAAGCTATAATGTGGGACAGTGCTGAAATAGCAGGAAGAGACAATACTGAAATAAATCACTCTCCTTCTAGTGTTTGATCTTCACTCTGATAGCTGTCAAAAGAAAATCTTCATTTTGGTCCAAAAGAGCGCTACAATATTTAACTTCTTGTTTCTCAGGGTACTATTTTCTTTAAATCTTAACCATTCTCTTCTTTCTTCAATTTCTGAGGAATAAATGCATCAGGCCTTCTGAAATATGAATTCATAGACATTTATCTGCTACCTGCAATGTCACTTACTCCAAAAATAATTGAGCACTTATTTCTGACAATGGCAATATCATTCATCCTTTCATAATAGAGTGTTAATCAATAAACTCAAACTAGTGGCTATAAGAAGGGAATTTTGATAGAGGCCATTCATATTTGAATGGGCTGGTATCTCATTGTAGGTTGTTGAGGTTTTTTTTGCATTTTCTGAGCATGAGTAATTCAGAATATTTTTCATGTGTCTTTAGGCCATCTTTGTGTTTTCTATACAGTTCTTCAGCCCATTTTTTGGGTTGTGTTATTTGTTTTTTGTATTGTTGAGATGTATGAAGATTTTACATATTTTGGAGATTAAGCTCATATCCAACACGTGTTACGTGACTGTCTTCTCCAATTCTACTAGTTACCTTTTTGTTTTAGTGGTGGTTTCTTTTTCACTCTGCAGAAACTTTTCAGTTTGATATAGTCCCAGTTGTTTAGTTTGCACTGGATTCACTCACTGTTTCTGTTCTTCCACAGAGCTATCTCTGAGGTTGAGGTCGTGGAAGGTTTTTCTCACATTTTCATTTAAGTATTTTATGGTTTAGCGTCATATGTTCTGTTCTTTGATTCATTTTGAGATAACTTTTGTGTATGGCACTAAGCAGCAACCTAGTTTTTTTTTGCAGATGTCTGTCCAATTTTCACAACACCGTTTGTTGAATAGACTTTCCTTCCTCTATTTTATGCTATTCGTACATTGTCATAGGTTAACAGTCCATATGGGTGTGACTTTATTTCTGAGCTTTCTATTTATTCCACTGTCTGGTGTGTCAATTTTTTTCCAGTACCAAACTGTTTTGATGACAATCACTCTGCAGTTTAGTTTGAGGTCACATTGCATGATTCCTCCACTGTTCTTTTCATCTTTTAGGATAGTTTTGATTACAAGGCCTTTTATGAATCCATCACAAACTTCAGTATTGTTTGCTTGATTTCTTTGGTTTTTTGATGGGAATTTCATTACACCTACATATTGCTTTGGGTGAAAGGCCATATTAGCTATGTTAATGCTTCTAATCCACCATGGAATGTTTTTCCTTTTCTTTCTGTATTTTATTTTCTTGTATTAAGGTTCTGTAATTTTCATCATAGAGGTATTTTACCTCCTTTGTTAAGTTTATTCCCAGGCATTTGATCTTTCTTGGTG
Source organism: Solenodon paradoxus (assembly GCA_004363575.1). Taxonomy (NCBI): domain Eukaryota; kingdom Metazoa; phylum Chordata; class Mammalia; order Eulipotyphla; family Solenodontidae; genus Solenodon; species Solenodon paradoxus. The sequence continues at coordinate 57,641 of RJWH01002897.1, forward strand.
TTATTGTGAATGGTATTTCTTTCTTAATTTCTTTGTCTCTACTTCATTGTTTGCAAGTAGGGCTGCAGCTTATTTTTGTGTGTTGATTTCCAATACTGTACCTTTGCTGTATTCATTCATATTTTCTAGATATATTTCATCTGCAAATAGTAATAGCTTTATTTCTTCTTTTCTAATTTGGATTCATGTAATGTGCTTTCTTTGCCTTATTGCTCTGGCCAAGACCCCAGAACTACATCTAAATAGTAGTATGATTGTGGCCCAGCACAAGTATTAGGGGCATTAATTATGATATTGGCTGTGGGTCTATCATATATTGCTTCTATTATACTGAGTTATGCACCTTATATTCCTATTTTGCCATGATTTTGTTGATGATTTTTGCATGTGTATTCATTAGTCTTATTGATCTATAGTTTTCCTTTTTTAATGCTGTCCTTGTCTGATTTTGGAACCAGGATACTACTGGTCTATATTGGTCTTTTAAATTGTGTGTTGTGATGGGGTGTAGCTCTGATTTCAATTTTGGTGGAATTCTGTAGCCATCTGTACCTGAGCTCTAGTTTTTTGTAAGATTTCTTATTACTGCTTAAATTTCTTTCCTTTCGATTAGTCTAAGTTGTCTATGTCCTTGGATTCTGTAAACCAAACATTTCTTTAAGACTGCTGTATTTTTAGCATATAAGTATTCATAGTAGTCTCTATGATCCTTTGTATTTCTGTGATGTTAGTTGTACTCTTACCTCTTTCACTTCCGATTTTTGTTATTAGGGTTTTCTCTTTTTTTCCTTAGTAAGTCTAGGTAGGCATGTCTATTTGTTTATTTTTACAAAAAGAAAAAATAACTCTTAGATTCATTGATTATATGATCTTTTTTGTTTTCAGTTTCATTTTTTTCTCCTCTGATTTTTGTTATTTCCTTTATTCTACTGAATTTTTACTTTGATTGTTCTTCCCTTTATTGTTTCCTCAGGTGTATAGTTAGATATTATTTTGGGTTCTCTCTTGGTTTTGAATGTATACTCAAAGGCTAAAAACTTTCCTGTTATTGCTGCATCTCTTAAGTTCTGGTAACTTTCCTCTTTACTTTTCTTTGTTTCCAGATAAGTTTTAATTTAATTTAATTTCATCAATGATACAAAAAAAGCACCTTGTTCAATCTCCACATCTTTGTGGTTCTTTCAGCTTTGTTTTTTTGGTTTATTTGTAATTTCACCCCCTGTAGTCAGAGAAGATGCTATCTAAAGTTCCAGTTCTGTTACATTTGCTGAGACTTGTTTTATGTCCCAAGAGATATGGTCCGTCCTTGAGAATATTCCATGTACACTTTCTTTTTTTCTGGTTTAGAACATCCTGCATTTGACTTTTAGTTCCATATGATCTATCATTTCAATAAGCATTTCTATTTTTTGTTGATATTCTGCCCAGATTCTCTGCCTATTATCAGGAGTGTTGAAGTTCCTGCCATTATTGTGATACTGTCAGTGTCTGCTTTTAGCTTTGTCATTGTTTGTTTTATACATTTAGATGCTCTGATAGGTATTTCTTTTTGATGGATTACCCCCTTGATCAGAATGTAGAATTCATCCTTGTCTCATGATATCTTTTTTAGTTGGAAGTATTTCTTGTTTGATATTAGTGTGACAGTTCCCGATTTGCATTCATTACTGTTGTGTTGATAAATTGTCCATAGTGCTGACTTTCAACCTGTTTGTCTTTGGATCTAACGAGTTTCTTGTAAGCATAATATTGATGAGTCAATTTGTTTTTTTGTTTTATCCATCCAGCCATTCTATGTCTTTTGATTTGTGAGTTCCATCTATTCATGTTTAGGGCTATGACTGCAATGTGTGGTTTTGGTACTAATACTTGAATCCTTGGTTTCTGTTGGTTTTCTGTATCTATTCTTTATTTCTTGCTTATGTTTCCTTTAGATGGTTTTCAGTATTTATTCATTCAATTTTTCCAGCTTACCAGCTATGTATTTCTTCAGGATTTTTTAAAGGAAAGGTGCAGGCAGGAATGAATAGGCAGGAAAGCAGGAAGAGAGAAGAGGAAGAAGCATTTTGTTTTATTTTTATTTAGTTGTTTCCCTCCCAGATCTGGACTTGAAGGAGTATGTGGTCTGTGCTCCTTTGGAGATGATTAACCCAACCACCACTCCAGCAGGGCACACCTGAGATTGGTTTTTGTAATTATCACATGGATTGTACCTACCTTTATTACTCCATGTCTTTTATGAGCTGAGGTCATATCATATCTACATATTTGTATAGCCTACATGTTCTTCTTTCCCCTTTTAGTATTTTTTGACTCTCATATTGGGCCTATCTTTGTTTCTGATTTTTATTTTCTGTTTATCACTATTCCTTGAGGTTTAGTGAATCTTTGTCTTTGGTTTCCCTGTTTAAGGGCCTGTATCACAATTTCTTGAAGAGTAGATTGGTGAGAGAAAAATCCATTAACTTTGTTTGCCATCGGGAATGTTTTTTCTCCAAATTTTTTAATATTTTTCCTGGGTAGTCTATTCATGCCTGGTCATTTTTGTCTTTGAGTATTTTAAATCATTCTACTCTCTCCAGGGCTATGGGGCTTCTGTTGAGAAGTCTGATAACAGCCTGATGTGTGTACCTTTGGAGGTTATTAATTTTCTTTTCTCTAGCACATTTGACTAGTTTTACTTTGTCATTGACTTTTGCTAGTTTTACTCTCATGTCTCTAGGAGTCAGTCTTATTATATTTAAAATTTTTGGTGTTCTCTCCTTCTTTGACCTCAGTCGTCACTCGTTTGCAGGAAATTGTCTGCTATTACTTTTTTGACATTTATCAAAATATTTTTCACAATGCTACATTCATTTTTGAATATTGACATTGTATCTCAGTTGGTATTTCACACCACATTCTCCATCAGTTTTCTTTTCTTTCTTTCTCTCCTCTCCTTCTGAGATACCTATTATCCTTATGTTGTTCTTCTCATAGTGTCTGATAATATTCTGCAGGGTTTCTTCATTTTTCCTCAATCTTGTTTTTCTATCCTCTCGCATAAGGGTCACCTCTCTCATCTTGTTTCTAATTTCTCATGTCCTTCCTCTATAAGATTGAATTTCTTTATTGAGTTTTCCATGCTTATCGTCAATTCCTTGACTTTTATCTCTAGCATTTCCTCTAGAACTTTCTTCATGGCTTTAATCTCTCTAGTGAAGTATTCTTTTTGAGCTGTCATTCTTTTCTGAGGTCTTACTATCATAGGAGTGGTAGGAGTTGGGGGATGTTGTATGTGTCTCGTACATCTCATTAAGCATTTTTATAACTATTGTTTTGTACTCTTTTTCTGTTAGTCTGTCCCCATCAATGCCTATGTTCTTCTCTGGTAAGGTCCTAGCATCTTCCTCATTTTGAGTCATTTGTGTTTTGGGGGAGTTACTTAAATTTTGTCGTAACTTTCTTCCCTGCCTTGAATTTAGTATTGTGACTTTACTTTTCTTTTTTTATTTCTTTCTACTTGTATAATGATGTGGCAGGTGCCAACCCCTTGATTTCAGAAAGCTAGGGCTGGTTCTGCTAAGATGTTTTCTTGTGGTGGACCAGTGATCCTGGCTCAGGTGGTGTTTGTAGGATTCATAACTCTTCAGAACAGGGGTGTTCATAGGCAACCTAGGTGCAGTCCAATATGCTCAGAGAATAGAACTTCCCATTGATAAAGGAAGCAGCTGTCTCCTTCCTTGTAGCTTTTCAAATGGTGACCAAATTCAAAGCCACTCCTATACGATGCTGTGCTTCATGGCAGTAAGCAGTATTCTGTAGTCGCAATTAAGGAGCACTGGGATGCACTTACCACAGTTGTTCAGTGTCTCAAATATGTGTTTCCAGATCTCATGGTCTAGGGTGAGACAACATAGGGGTCTGTGTGTTTGACAGCAGTGTGCAGGATGGATGTTGAGGGTCGGGGACCTAAAGTCTAGTAGGTGCTGAGTTTTGCCTACAACGGGGTGGGACTGGGGGTCAATGCTCTTGGTGCCAAGGGGAACTGAGGTATAGTGTGATTTTTTCCACACCACGGTGGGGCCAGGGACCGAGCTCCAGACTACCTGAGGCCTGGTGGGCATAGTTTCTATGAGAAGTTCTATGACAATTTAGAAATGATCTCATGCTATCCTTATGAAATCTTTCTGATCAAGACTTCTTATTTTTCATGGTATCTATGTAGGAAATTTAGAATCAAAGAGAATAAGTAAATTGCCCAAGATCTCAGCTTGTAAGTATTAGGCCAAGTATGGATTCAAACTAGTTCTTTGGACTCAGAGTTCAAATATTTTACTCTCCTATTGGTTAACTTGATTATTTTTGTATGAGTGAAGAATGATTTCTTATGCAGTTATTAATCCTCCAAACTTAGACTACATGAGGATAAAAGAAATGAGTTGTTCTGGGTTTTTTCTCAGTACCCAAACATTTTAGAACTTTTACTTGATCTATTAAATAAGATTGATATTATCAAAATTCAGAAAATTCTAGAAAAAGATTGCAGATCTATAGTGATGGTGAAGCTCATCTAATCTGTCATTTTTCTAATGTCAGAAAGTTAATGCTTTAGCAAGGATATCTGCATATAAAATAATAAAGCTAGTATACAAATAGTTATTTTTTCAAATAACTCATTGCTTTTATTATTATTCATAGTTATGCACTTTACGCCTTTACAGGTTTAAAATCTTTCATATGCAATCTGTGATGCCAAAAGTTTTACAATATTTTTTTTTCTATTTGGACCCTAATCTAATGAAGTGAAATCCCTTTAGACACCTTAAATACTTACTCTTCAAAAAAGGCTTTCATGACACTCAAAGAAACATCTCAGCATCTTGTCATCCTGTTTTCTTTCCACAACCATGCATCTATATCATCCTGTATTTCCTAGTTTATTTTATTGCTTCATTCTTAGATTCAAGCTCTATGAAAGCAGAAAAAACAATGTGTTTAAAACAATTTAAATGTATTTAACACATTATTCATCACACATATATTGGTATTTAATCAAAAGAATGACTGCCTCCTTGGCAATAAGGATTCTAGGAAGTTGTATCTGTCAGATCTAGGGCTCCTGGTACCTACCTACACTCTCTTTCTGCTTCACTTTCATATTTTAAAAGTACATTAATATATTCTGTGCTTTCTTGTGAATTCTTCAAATTGTCCACTTTGTGGTCTTTGAAATCTCCAAAAGAAAGAATTTCATTAAGATGGAATAGCCAATAATGTCAAATACGGAGATATGCCCAGGAAAATAAGAATACATAAAATGTTATTTTGAAAATTGGTTTTGGTTTCTAAAATTTTGTTAATGTTTAATTAGTTTACAACACAATATGTTTCAAAAGACTGTGTTCACACCTCACTTAATGTGTATATCCCACCCCATCACCACCAGAGATCAAGTGCCCTGTCAATTTAACTTGTTCTATCAATAGTTTCCTCTACCCTGTTTTTTTTTGCTATGTCTGTTTCTCTAATATCTTTTAATTTCTTCTCTGTATAGTTCTTTCTGTGGTTTTCCTGTTTACTTTGCTCATTTCTGTTGAGCTTTTGTAGTAAAAATGCTATATCAATATCCATTCTAGAATTATTATTTACCCACAATTTAATGAACAGATATCAAGTGTGGAGATGGATCAGTTTTTATAAATAAACACATTGTGTAAACATAATAACAGGATGTCAAATATTCTGAGACTATTCATTCTTTCACACTACCAATCAAAACCCCACCTCCAAGTCACTATTATTTGTGTTATCATAATGAATTTGCTTATGATAGAACTTCAGGCTATTTTTTTGTGAACTGTCTATGTTGTTTGAATAGTTTCCAGTAATCTTAATTCATCTATGCAGTCTTCAATCAGAATAAAGAATGCAATTTCTTAATGTCTAGCTTTTGGCAAGAAAAGAAAAAAGGAGAGATATTGTATTTATTTCTTTGATGATTTTTCTTTTTTCTTTTTTCTTTTCCAGAATTTTAGATTATATACTTGCATTTATTCCCATTTTATTCAGACTCCAAAAAATTTTTTCCCTTCATTTAACCCTCTCTCCCCTAATTGCTATCCTTCTATGATTACATCATTAGCCCTATGTACACTTTTACAATTTTTCTACAGTCAATGTTGTAATCTACCAAAACTCTTTTGAAATCAAGCATGGTATATTTTGGGAATAAAGTGATTAATAAATTTGTTTCAGTTCCATAATCAAAACAGGAGCACTATAAAAAGGAAAAGAAAAAGGAAGGAATGACTTATTGATGGATAGCAAAATATGGATAGAACTCAAAATATTGTTGTTGAGGAAAATAAGTCCATGCAAAGAAGTAGATACTCTATGATTTAATTTTCAAAAAATCTTGCAAACAAAAGTAAGCTATAAAAGAAAGTAGGCCAGTGCAGGAGGAAAGGATAATCAGGAACAAGAGGATATATTTAAGGGTAACTTTAAAAACATATAGCTAAAGGTCAATTACACTTCAGAGAAACTGTCAAATCTAAGAACTAAAGAAGTGAAGAGGAAGCATAGGAGATGAATTTAATCAGTTTCTCTTACCAAACTCAATATTTTAATAGTTACTCTTGTTTTACAGGGAATCTTGTGAGTTTAATTAGATGGAGAGAGATAATACAATACATGTCTCTCCAGAGGAAATGGGTGGCCATGGTAATGGAGTTTTAGTTTTGATATTGGAGGCTGGAAAAGAAAGAGCTTTAAGGTATTGATGAGATTTTTCATAATGATCTATAATCATTCTATAAGTCATTCCTGGATCAAACAATCTTTAGGTTGGAGATCATCCTTCAGAAATTCATTAGGGAAGAAACTGGGCTTTCATAGCAGGAATGATTCTAAAGACTTGTTTTTCCTCAATAAGAAAATAGGTTGTAATGTTACTTTCTTTAAGAATCTAATTTCTTAAGAATATGAAAAAGTATGTCTGTGTGTGATATATGGTCCCTTTTATAGACTAAATCATATATAGAACTTCAGCCTTCAGGAATCAGTCTTTAGCAATATAAATATTTTCTTATGTAACGTAAGTTTTAAAGTATATTGTACATGTGAATTCTAATTTTCATTTTATTTATACTATGGTATGTTATAATATGAAATGTACTATGGCATGATTATAGCGTTAAATATTAAAACTACCTTTTAAAATAGGTCTATAACTCACTTATTTCATATCTGGTTTTGATCTACACAGTCAAAATATTAATCTAAATATGTATCATTAGTATAGGCTATTTTCTAGGTTAGTTAATTTTGTCCTACTCGAGAACAGTTCTTACATATCAGCTTCATGTATAACAGAAGGGTTTGTTTATCAGGTCTCTGAGAAATTACAATCATACATGAAGGGATCAAATATGTGGAATAATGGAAAATAAATAGAATGGCAGACACTTCGCCACATGACTCAAGTACAAAATGTGGAATTTACGAGCATCACAGATCTGTTGCTTCATGTATGCTTGATATTGTTTCAGCTAATTTTCTTCATAAGGGAACATGAGAAATTTGATTATCAAAGAGTCCTGAAATTTGATGAAGGTGCTAATCTGCGTTTTCATATGTCTGGAGAGTAGAATTGTCTTTCGTAATGAGTAAAACTGGTTTGTATAATTAGATAGCCACTTACTGCAATGGAATGATAGGGAGAGAAGAGAGGCATTTCTATGCTGTTCCAATTAGAAGTTCATTTTACCTCCTTAGGTTATTAAAATGATATCTTTGTAGAAATAAGGAAAAAGAGGACAAATGAGATAAATTTATACTAGAAACTGTCACCATGGTTTTGCCCACTAATAGGCAGGCGAAAAGAAAGCTAGATAACAGGGAGACGATAACAGGTGTCCAAGTCAGAGTTGAAGGAAAATATTTCAGGGTCTATCACAACTCTAATCAGTTTGTAGAGAGGAATGAAGTATTTCTTGGATCAACAGAAGAGAAATTAAATAGGAGGAAAAGCATACATCATGGAAACAAGGGCTTTTTTGTAGTAACATGCCCATGTCCCCAGTATCTGAGATTTGTAAGGAAAATCTTTGATTTAAAAAGTTGAGCATTCAAATTCAAAATTATCAATTACCTATGAATTTTGCTATATGAAACTCTCTTTAGGAAAATCCTTCATTGGCTCTCCAGGTGCTAGACAGCGTATTCTTAATTATCTCTTCATTCATTTTGGTAAAGTTTCAATAATTGGGAACTATTTTCTGGAGAAATATAAAGTGAAAAAAAAAGAGGAAGGTCTCTGAAGGAGCCATATAATCAAGTGTAAAATCATTTTTGGACTCCCTCCATGATTATGTGTTAAGATTGTATTTTTATTATAGCCTAGTCTGATATACTACTTAACCTGGGTGTGGTATAGTCGTTTAGGCAAAGCAGAATGAGATGAATGATAATTTACCCACCTAAATGAAAAGTGTTCTGTCCTGTCATAATTCTAGAAGGAATGAAGAAGAATCATGAACATGAACATGAGGGGATCTTTTTACACAAACCTCAAATCTTATCGAGGGCCCACGAAATCATAATATCATGCAAAAGTCTGATCAAGGATTAAGAGAGTGAGTATATCCGTATTTTCAAAAATTTCTGAGAAGGGTACTATCTGGTAGATAATATAGAAGAATGAGAATGAATTCTGCTATTCAGAAGGAAAAAGAAAAGAACAAGATATTCCTAATAATTTCAACTCCTACCCTAAGGTGGCCCATACCTCTTCCCCATGACTTTTCTCAGCACATTTTTTACATCCTTGTTTCTCAAGCTATAGATCAGAGGGTTCAACATGGGAATCACTGTGGTGTAGAACACAGAAGCCACCTTCTCTTGGGCCATACTGCTACTGCTGGCAGATGGCTTAAAATACATAAATATTAAGGAGCCATAAAAGATTCCTACAGCTGTCAAGTGAGAACCACAAGTACCAAAGGCTTTGGACCTGCCCTCACCTGAGGGTATTCGAAGAATGTTGACTAGTATGAAGATGTAAGAGATGATGATGGTCACAGTTGTTGTCAACAAATTAAATCCACCTACAAGTATCACCATAAGAACATTTAGGTTAACATCTGAGCAGGAGAGCTTTAAAAGAGGAAATATGTCACAGAAGTAATGAGAAATGATGTTTTTCCCACAGAAGGAAACTCTGAGCATGGAGGTGGTATGAGCTAAGGCTCCAAATATTGCCACAGTGTAGACAGCAGTCACCAATGCATTGCATACCTTTGTGGACATGGTGACATTGTAGAGCAGTGGATTACAGATAGCTACATATCTATCATACGCCATGGCAGACAGCATGAAACATTCACCAATGGCAAAAACACAGAAGAAAAACAGCTGGGTCATACAACCAGGATAAGAAATAATGTTTTGTTCCTGTAAAAAGTTTCCCAGGAGTTTGGGAGTAACAACTGATGAGTAGAAGAGATCAAGAAATGACAGATTACCAAGAAAAAAGTACATCGGGGAATGGAGTTTGGAATTGAACGTGATTAGGAGGATCATACCCAGGTTTCCCACTACAGTGACACCATAGATCCCGAGAAATAGAAGGAACAATGGCAGCTGGAGTTCTGGTTGGTCAGTTAATCCTTCAAGCACAAACTCAGTCACAATGGAATAATTGCATCTGGTCATTTCCTTCGGAATACAGGGATTATGTAACTAGAAAAAAGAAATATCACAGGAATTAGGAAGATTATGATGCCATGTTTGGCAATATTTGTGCTGTTGTTTTTTACCTTTGTGACAAAATATCTGATCATCAAATAAAATGTTATTAATAGTAAGGTATTTCATTATAATTTTATTCTTATAGTATGATTTTATTATGTTATTTCGTGCTGTCTGTGCTATTTTTGGCTAAATATATTTTTTAAAGTATACAGAAATAAAAATCAATACAATGAATATAAAAAATTGTCAGAGAACTGATAAATCAAAACTCACAATAAACTTTATTTAAAGATGAAATTGGTATCTGGAATAGACACTTAGCTATTATGGTTTGATTGAGATACAGTCATACAACGCTGGAAACTTGGTGTGACTTATATCAATGCTTTATTAAGAGTTAAGGACATGAGTTCAAGTTTTATGGGTGTTTTTTTGTTCAGTGACATGTGCATTTAGTATTCAATGTTATTAACCATGCAACACAGAATAATCCCTCTGGACGGAACTGATCAAGGAAGCATATATACAGGTCAGGGCTGAAAACTAGAGGAAAGGTCAGAGGCTTTGGCTCTCCACTTAAGGAGGAGTCCGGTGATTCAACCAAGCACTCCGTTATATATTTCTCTAAGAAAAGCCCTGAATATATCATGGCTGTACCATCAAAAAGTCATAGAAATGAGGCGGACAAGAGAACTGTTCCTATTACTCCACCCAAAACACACCCACAGGCAAAAGAAACTTTCTCGAACTTATGTCTTATTAACAAAAAGCCATCCAGATTGTGACAACTGTAGTGTTAGTGAATATAAGTAATTATTCCAAGTTAATTCCATTTGATAGTCACAGCTTTAAGAAAAGGACACTCAGAATTTGGTTACTCAGGTGCTCTTTGTTTTCTCTCATGTAATGTGAGATAAATTTATACCCACAACTATATGGCAGACATTACCTGTCCATTGCCTTGCTAATCTTGCTTAAAGTGGAATAGTACAAGCACCTAACATGAAAACAAATTTGATGGTTGTTATTGAAATTTAAGAACAATGAAACTGTATTCTTACCATCTCTAAAACCAGGATCCTGTGCCAGCTATGTCACTATTTACTCTGCGATTTTGGGACAAACACTGGATCTCTGCTTTTCTATATGAGGGTGGCGTTGGGTAGATTTTCTCTTATGTTATAGTTCTAGGTTGTAATGACAATGAATGAGCAATAAAGAGATTACCTTATATTTTTACACCCTGAGCTGAGCTTTCTAAACAAGGGAATACTTTGAATTGCTGTTTGTAGGACTTTGACCTCTAAGGAGATGAATGAGGAAGCATTCTCCCAGGATCATAAGATCCAAGGAATATTCTCAGAGGTGATATTCTCCTGAGAAGACACAAGGCAATTAATTTTACATTTGGCTTCAAATGGTGGTGCAAAGAACATATTGGCATTTTCAATGTACACAATCGAATGTTTGATTTTGCTTCTTGGAGGGAGAAAACTTTTTGCACAAAATGGGAATCACTCACATATATTACCATTGTAGGATGAGCTCAAACACTGTTTGTTGAGTAGGTTCTCACTTCAGTGAACAGACAACCAAGTCCTCATCGTGTGCTCCATAAGCAGAGCACAGAAATTTTACATTTAGATTTGTAATTTTTATGCTGAATATACGATCAACTAATATAGTTCTCCTGGATCTGCAAGAAAAAAATGCTAGCATTAGCAGTGATGGTCAAGAGTCACCTCTCTTCTAAATAAAACTTTTGCTGTTTTGATTCAGTTATAGCAAGAAGTTTTCACCAGAGTGTATATGGACTTCCTGTTGGCTCCATTTCACTTAATAATGAGAAACTTGATCTTTTCCTGCTAAGATTAGGACAAATGCAAGTATGTTGCTTCTCTCCAATATTTTTTAGCATCGTAAGGGAATCTGAGTATGATAGGACAAGAAAATAAAAATAAATTCAAAAAAATATTCTTTGTTAGAAATAAGACTGTCTATTCGTAGATGACATGATTACTGTTGCAGAAAATTTCAAAAATCTACTAAAATTTTTACTGGAATTGAGTATCACAAGGTTGGAAGATATAACGTTAATACATAAAAGGTGATTTATCTTAATTCCAGGCATAAAAAATTTAAATTTGAAATTTAAAATATAATACCAATACAGAAGCACCAACAAAAGTGAAGTATTTTGCTCTATGTTTATTAAATTATGTAAAGGTATTTATGAGGAATACTACAAAACTCTAATAAAAGACATTAAGCAAATTTAAGTAACTAGATATTCTTTGCACAAGGATAGGGAGGATCAATATTACTGAGATTTCTTTTGATCAGAGATATGATCAGAATCAAAGTCACAGCACGCTTTTTTGTGGATATTTAAAAAACTATTAAAAAATTTGTATGGAAAAACAAATAACTAGGACAACCACCAATACTGAAGAACAAAGTCTGAGGATTGGTTCTTCCCTTTAAAATTATTTAAAAATTACAGCAATCATGACAGTGTGACTTAGACAAAATGAAAAATAGATCAGCAGAGCAGAATAGAGAATTCAAAATAACACTGCAAAGACATAGTCGACCAGCACAGAGCAAAGATAACTTGTTGGCCCAATGAGTATCTTGTCAACAAATGATGCTGCATCAAGTGGTCATTCACGTTCCAAAACCTTGATCTAGACAAAGAACTTAATATTTTTCACAAGTCATGCCAGAGTTGGTATAGATAGAAAATATAAAATCATAAAAAAATTAGACTACGTAAGATAAAAGAAGGTTGAATTTAAATTTGGCAATGAATTTTTAGATACAGTATGAAAATCAAGATCCATAAGAGAAAATATTTATATTGCATTTCGCTGAAATTAAAATTTGACTGTGAAAAAGACATTATAAAGTGAATGAAAAGACAAGTTACAGCTTGTGAGAAAACTTTTACCCAATAAGTCTGACATAAAAGCTGGCATCTAAAATACTGATTTATCAAAACAACAATAAGAAAACAAAGAGCCTCATTTACCTACAGGACAAAATATCTGAACAGACATCTCACCAAAAGAATAATACAAGTAGTGTATAATTATATAAAAACATACTCAACATCACATATCATTATGAAATTGCAAATTAAAACAATCGGATACCACAATGCACTTGGTAAATTGCTAAAATTATGAACACTGATAGTGTAAAGTGCTTTCAAGAATGTGGAGCAAAGTTAGTCTCGCCCATCTATAATGGGAATGCAAAATGGTATTATTACTAGACGAGGCTCTTAGCAGTTTTAACAAAACTAAATGACTCCTACCATATGATGGAACTATCAGGCTCATTGGTATTTATATAAAGTTAAAAATGTCCACATAAAAACATTAGCATAAATATTTGTATGGTTTTATACATAACTGTCAAAACCCAGAGGCTATGAAAATGTTCCAAATAAATGATTACATATAAACAAATTGGAGTATTTCCATAGGATGGAATATCCAGTGGAAAAAATATCTCAAATCGTGAAAGATCATGAGAAAACCAAAAGGCATATTGAAAAGTGAAAGGAATCAATACTAATAGGTTATATACTATTTGATTCCATTAACATGACACACTAGAAAATGCAAAAACATGGAAGCAGTAAAAAGTTTAATGACTCCAGAGGCTTGAGATGAGAAGGGTGGAAACCAGTGATTCTTAAGGCACTGAAATGACTTTTTATGCTACTGTAATTGTAAACACATAATAATATCTTTTCAAAACCATAGAATGCACAGCACAAAAAGTGAACTCCAATGTAAATGAAGAACAAAGAAGCTAATAACTGGAAAACTGTAGGAACTCTGAACTTTCTGTTAAATTTTTCTGTAAACTTAAAACTGCCCTGAAAACTAAAATAAACACAAATTACCATTTTCTTTTTCTTTGTACTCACTGTTTCTTTAATTTCTTCTATCTGGACCCTAATAAACATCTCAACAGTAAGTAATCTCTACTATTTATCTATGATTTAATTCTGTTAGTCCTTTTTATTAACGCTATGGGTAACTTTCCATTAGGTGAAAGTTAAGGAAATAATATCTAGTGGTATTTTGGTCCATTGACAATATTTTTCTGATGTCTGAATACCTAACTGTGAGAGGATACATTCATATTCTGATAATTTGCTACATTAGTCACAGAAAGCTAATACAGGGCACAGACAAGATTTATTATTATCTCCTAGTAATGAGGACTTCACCACACTGTGCATATCCTGAGGTTTAAGTTGTATGCACATCAAGAGATTAGCAAACTGAGTCTGGATGCAATATAGGATTTCCTCCCATGATCAATAGTGATGACATGGAAATATGAAATGAGAGAAAGTCTTCAGCACATTGAAAAAAAGTTTGTCTTTCAGTAATGTGCTTCTGTTTAAAACAGTGATACTTTGTGGCATAAACCAATGTAGTGTCCACAACTAACATCCAGCCCCTCTCTGTGTAAGCAAATCCTACCCTCATATCTATGAAGAGCACATATTCTCTTAATTTTGTTTGTTTCTTTGTTGTGACCTGATAGTATGTTATATATTTGTCTTCCTGTATATTGTACTTCTTTGAAACTATAACTCTACTGGAGGCAAGGAATTTGTTCTTCTCTTTATCAGCAATATGAGGAACATTGCAGAATGTGTACTAGACTTTCAAAATTGTTGTATGAATAATCAAATGAATAAATCAATGAATGTATGATTTCAATTCCCTTCTTCACAGCTATCATCCCTGAAGCAATATATAGGGAGCCAATAGCCCTTGAAAAGTAATATTGACTACATTTTATTCAAATGAAAGTAGTCCAGTCAATATTGTACAAATGATTTCCAGAATTTTTCTGATTACAAAAAATCGAATTCTACCTAATGTAGAAAAAGTAGCATTTACCTTTTAGGAACTTAAACTCTTTGCTTATAATGACTCTAAACTGATACTCACACAGAGGTTAAGAAGAGTTATTGAATACTGGGTGAAAGGAAGTACTGTCATCACCAAAATAATAATTCTAATAGAAAACCAAATGTGAGTTCAAATCTACTCATTGGAGTTGTCCTCTACTAGACAGTATGCTAGATATCAGTGGTCTCCAAAGAGAGGCCGTGTGGGACTTCAGCCTAGCATTATTGATCTTCATTGAATTGATTGAAGTTGTTGGTAAGGCAAGACTAACTTTGCTATCTCTAACTCTAACTCTCAGCCTAAACTAATTATTTTCATTCTTGCTCTTTATGCAACACACACACACAGACATCTACCTATAAATATTACTTTACTACAAATATTGTATTCCTCAGAATCACCTCTCAATATGAATTTTGAGTACTGAAACGAGTCCCTATTTTCAAAAAGTTTAAAGAATATACCTTTCTTCCTGCCCTCTGGGAATTTTTAGTCCATTAGTATTGCCCGTTTTCAAATAAAGCCCTTAAACCACAGCCTAGATATTAAGCACTTTCAAAATTAATATGTTCAATATATTCTTTTTTTATATTTGCTGTCCCTTTTCTTTCAGCTCCTTTAATATGTGTAAAAGTTACAAATATAGTTTTAGTATGAGAAAACTTATTGTTTAATTATCTCCAAAATGGCTTCAATAATTCTCAAGCACAGTGAAAATATATTTTTTAAATATGTTTTTTTCCTCTAGAAGAGAGAAGAAAATTTCTCACAGATTCAATGGCAATGTTTCATCTGGCTCACACTTTGATACTGCCTTTGAAAAGTCACCTTGTCCCATTGGTTGCCTTCCCCCAACCACCCTCCTCAGGGCATTCTTCACATCCTGTTCCTCAGGCTGTAGACCAGGGCATTCAGCATGGGATCACTGTGGTGTAGAACACCTTCTCCTCTTCCATAGAATTGACAGAAGGGAGTTTGAAATACATGAATGTTATAGACCCAAAAAAGATACCCACAGCCATGAGACAGGAGCTACAAGTGACACAGGCTTTGGATTGTCCTTCAGTGGAGTGCATTCTGAGGATACTGGACAAGATTAAAGCATAAGGGATGAGTATAGTCAGTATAGGTGCTAGGGTGTTCACTCCTCCAATAATAAATAACAGTACCTCATTGATGTGGGTGCTGAAGCAAGAGTCAATGAGGGGAGAATATCACAAAAATAATAACTGACAATATGAGACCCACAGAAGGACAGCAATGGTATGTGGGTAGCATGGACTGTAGCCCCAAAGAAACCCAGGGAATATACCCAGACATCGTTAGGAACAAACCTGTGGGACATGACAACACTGTAAAGCAGCGGGCTACATATAGCAACATAGCAGTCATAAGCCATATAAGTGTTCATAGTAGTCTATGATCCTTTGCATTTCTGTGATGTTACTTGTAATTATCATCTCTTTCATTTCGGACTTTTGGATTTTTTATTTTTTGAATATGGAATGCATTTAGTTGCATAATAACAAGTAGCATGATTGGAGTAGAGCACATTATATGTGCCTCTTGGTCTAGAGTTATACAATGTGCACCTGCCTTGCAGAACATTGGGGGTTTTTAATTAATTTTATTTTTCATTATTATTGAAGGAATATTGCATTTTGACAATAACTTAATTTGAGGTATACATAATAGTATTTTTACATTCACATATAGCAAAGTAGGTTTGCTAATATTTCCCCTGCCCCATTTTTTCTCCTTTTCATTTAGCGCTAATTCCCTTCATCCCATTTACCCCATCCCTCCCTCCTCACTTTGGTACCCCATGACTTGCCTTTTTGTCTCTCTCCACTAAGAGTTCGTAGGTCTTTGGAGTAGTGTTCTCTCTCACCCCACATTTTGTTTTGTTTATTTTATGACATTCATTTGTTTTCTCTTTACACATATTATGAGTGCTACATACAATGTCTGTCCTCCTTCAAGCTAATCTCACTAAGCCTAATTCTCTCCAAGACCAACCATGTTGTTGCAAATGGCATGGTATCTCCCTTTTGATGGCTGCATAGTATTCCATTGCTTACATAAACCACATCTTCTTTATCCACTCCTCTGTTGATGTGTGTTTAGGTAGTTCCCAGCTCTTAGCTGTTATGAATTGTGATGCAGTGAACATGGGGTGCACATATCTCTTTGGATAAGTGTTTTCGTGGCTTTAGGGTAAATGCCTAGTAGGGGAATAATAGGATCATATGAAACTTACATTCACAATTCTTTTAGGACTCTCCATACTGCTTTCCAGAATGGTTGCACCACTTTACATTCCTGCCAACAGTGAATTAGAGTTCCCTTTTCTCCGCATCCTCTCCAGAACTTATTATTTCCATTTTTTTTGATAATAGCCATTCCTACCAGCATGAGGTGATATCTCATCATTGTTTTGATTTGCATTTCCCTGATGACAAGACATGTACAGCATCTTTTCATGAACCCGTTGGCCATTTGTATGTCTTCCTTAGAGCGGTGTCTACTAATGTCATCTGTCCATTTTTTTGATTGGATTGATTGTAATTTGGTTGCCCGATTTTATGGGCTCTTTGTATATCTTAGATATTATGCCCCTTATCTGAGCTGTGCTAGGCAAATATCCTTTCCCATTCAGTTGGATGCATTTTTGTTTTTATGAGAATTTCTTTTGCTGTGTGAAACATTTTAGTTTTATGTAATTACTTGTGTTTATTTTGAATTTTATTTGCCTTGTAATGGGAGTAGAGTTGCCAAAGATATCTCTTAGGTCTATGTCCAATAATGTTTTGCCTCCATTCTCTGTAGTCCTTCTATGTATTTGATGGTTTATGGTCTTATGTCTGTCTTTAATCCGTTTTGAGTTAATTTTGTATATGGTGTTAGGTAGTAATCTTTTTTCAATTTTTTACATGTGACTCTCCAGTTCTCCTAGCAACATTCATTAAAGAGGCTGTCCTCACCGCATTGTAATTTTTTGGCTCCTTTGTCAAAATTACGTGTCCGTACATATTGTGGATTTATTTCTGGACTTTCAGTTCTGTTCCATTGCTCTGTCTTTCTATTTTTATACGAGTCCCCTGCTGTTTTAATTATTATTGCTTTATACTAGAGGTTGAAGTCAGGGAGTATGACTCCTCAATTGTTTTGTTTTGTTTTTTCCTTGAGTATTGTTGTTTTTTTTTTAATCCTTGGTTATTTGTTGTTCCAAACAAATTTCATTATTTTGTATTCTGTATCTGTGAAGAATGTCCTTGGAATTTTGATGGGGAGAGCATTGAATCAGTATATTGCCTTGGGCAGTATGGTCATTTAGACTAGGTTGATTCTTCTGATTCATGAGTGTGGAATATCTTTCCGTTTTTTTTTCATGTCATCTTCTATTTCCTTTAGTAATGTCTTATAGTTCTCATAGTACAGGTCCCTGCATTTTGGTTATGTTTATTCCAAGGTATTTCACTTTTGGGGATGTAATTGTAAATGACACTGTTTTCTTCAGCTTTCTTTCTGTATTTTTATTTCTGACATACAGAAATGCAACAGATTTTTTAATATTAATTTTGTAGCCTGAAACTTTACTATATTTGTTTATTATTTCTAGTAGCTTTCTACTTGAGTCTTTGGGGTTATCTATGTATATTATCATGGCATCTGTGAAAAGCAATCATTTAATTTCTTCCTTTCCTAAATGGATACCTTTTTATCGTTTTCTTTTTTAAGTACATTGGCCAGGATCTACAACCCTGTATTAAATGGTAATGGTAATCCTTTTCTTGTCCCTGATTTTAGAGGAAAAGTTTTCAGTATTTCTCCTTTGAGTGTAATATTATTGGCTATGGGTTTGTCATGCCTTAATTATGTTGAAATATATTCCTTTTTACCTATTTTTGGAGGGTTTTTAACAGAAAAGGGTGCTGATTTTGTCAAATGTTTTTCCTGCATCAGTTGAAGTATTCACGTGGTTTTAGTCCTTTTTCGTTGATATAGTGTATCACATTTATTTATTTGCATATGTTGAACCATTCCCGCATTCCAAGAATAAATCACTTGATCATAGTGTATGATTCATTTTATATGCTGTTTAATTCAATTTGCTAGTATTTTGTTGAGAATTTTTGCAGCAATATTCATTAAGGATATCAATATGTAGTTTTGTTTTCTAGTTATTATTTTTTTCGGTGCTGTCTTTATCTGGTTTTGGAATCAGTATAATATTGGCGTCATAAAAAGTGTTTGGAAGTTTTTCCTCTTATATTTTTTGGAACAGTTTAAGAAGAATTGGAATCAATTATTCTTTGAATATTTTACATTGCCAGAAATGTGTCCATTTTTTCTAGGTTATTCTGTTTGCTGCCAATTAGCTGTATGTAATATTTTCTCATCATCCTCTATATTTTTGTTGTATCTGTTGTGATTATTCCTTTTTCATATATGATTCTATTTTTCTCTCTCCTCTATTTTATGAGTCTGGGATATTTAGCTGAGTAGAAAATGATTAGTTTTATGTAATCCATTTTGTTTGTTTTGGATTTTATTTGCCTGTATTTTGTTTATTCTTTAAAAAAAAACTTGTGGTTTCATTAACTTTTTGAATAGACTCTCTGATTTCTACTTCATTGATTTCTGCCCTAATCTTTATTATTTCCTTGCTTCTGCTGCATTTAGGCTTCTGCTTTCTTCCTTTTCTAGTTCCTTTAGGTGCTACCTTACGTTTTTGGTGATTCTTCTTTTTTTCTGAGGTAGAATTGTATCACTATAAATTTCCCACTTATTATTGCTTTTCTTGCATCCCTTAGATTCTGATTTGTCATGTCTTCATTTTCATTTGACTCCAGACTTTATTTTAATTTCTTCCTTAATTACCTCTTTTACCAATTGATTGCTTAGCAAAATGTTGTTTTTTTCCCACTCTTTTGAGATTTTCCTATTTCTTCTTTTGGTTGAGCTTTTGGTTGTGATCTGAAAAGCTTCTAGATAAGATTCCAATCTTTGAAAATTTATTGAGACTTGTTTGATGTCCCAACATTTAGTCTATCCTTGAGAATGTTCCAAGAGCACTTGAGAACAATGTGTAGTCTAGAATTTGGGGGTGAAGTACTCTATATATGTCTATTAGGTCCAACTCTTCTGTTTTGTCATTTAAAGATCGTGTTTCTTTGTAGATTCTGTGTCTGGAAGATCTGTCCTATACTGAAAGAAGAGTATTGAAATCCCCTACTATTATTGTATTGCTGTCAGTATCCCTATTTATACCTGTCAATATCTGCTTAAAATATTTGGGTGCTCCTTTATAGGGTGCATAAATGTTAATAAGTGTTAAACTTTTGGCATATTGATCCCTTTACCGTTATATAATGTTTATATTTATCCTTTTTTTTATATTCTCTGTTGAAAGACTATTTTATGTATGAGTATAGTCATTCCTGCTCTTTTGAATTTGCATTAGCTTGGAGTACCATTTTCCATCCACTCACTTTAAGCCTATGCTTGTCTCTTAATCTAAAATGTTTTTTGTAGGCAACATGTAGTTGGATTATGCTTCTTATTCCATCTAGCCACTCTGTGACTTTTGATTGGTGAGTTCAGTCTATTTACATTTACAGTAATTATTGACATTTTAAAACTTGCTACAGCCATTTTGACTTTGTTTTCTGATTATGTTGATCTATTTGTTACTTTGTTTATATTTTTTGTATAGTTTTATTCTCTTTGGTTTAGCTAGTAGAGCCTCTTTTAACATTTCTTATAGAGGAAGTCTCATGGTTGCAAACTCACTTAGCTTTAGTTTGTTTAGGAAAAAGCTTTATTTTTCCCTCAAATTTGAAAGAGAGCTTTGCAAGATATAGTATTCTTGGCTGGCATTTTTTATCTTGAGGTACTTTAAAGAAATCATTCCATTCTCTTGAAATGTGTAGAGTTTCTGCTGAGATCTCTGAGTTAGTCTGATAGGAGTACCTTTACATGTTATTTGCTATTTTCCACTGACTAACTTTAGAATTGTTTCTTTGTCTGGGATTTATGATACTTTCACAATTATGTATTCTTGGTGTAGTTCTTTAGGATTTATATAGTAGAGTATTCTGTTTGCTTTATTGACATGCTTGTTTATTTCTTGTTCTAGCTTTGGGAAGTTTTCAGAAATTGTTTCCTTAAGTATGCTCTCTATTCCCTTCTTTTTCTCTTCACCTTCTGGAATATCAAGCATTTTAATGTTGCCTTTCCTGTTGGTGTCAGATAGTTCACTGAGTGTTTCCTCATGGTTTTCTTTTTCTTTTTCTTTTCTTTCTTTTTTTTGCTTATCTTTTTCTCTCTTCTTCTTTGCTCCTTTCTGCATTACATTTCTCTGTATCACTAATCCTTTCCTCCATTTGTGTAGCTCTAGTTCCATAGCTTCTATATTATTCTTACTCTCACAGATTATCCCCTTTAAATCCTGTGTTTCTGTTATTGTTTTCTATAGAGCTCCAACATCAGCTTCTTGCTGCTTGTTTTTAAGAACACTTTAATCTAAATTTCTTTTAATTATCTGAATTTCTTTACCATTGCAGACTTATATTCTTTAACTGTTAGAAAGAAGCATTCTCCGTGTCTTCAAATTTGATTTCTGGTGAGCTATCATTTTGATATGATCCTATTTCTTGGGGTTTCAGCATGTGTTATGGTTTTTATTTTTCCCGTGATTTGGGATCTCATTGATTTACTGCATTTATTTTTTAATTTTTGCCAAGGAGCAGTCTATTTTTGTTTTATTTTGTATTTTTATGCTTACAGACTTCCATACTGAGTTTTGCTATGTCAGCGAGTGAAGATGGCTAATGCAGGGTGGAGCATGGGTGTGGGGTGGGGTTATGGTTGTCCTCTGGGAGCATTTAGTTCTTGCCACATGATGGAGTGGGGCTAGGCTTGTTTTGCTGGTAGAACTCTGATGGCTGGTGCTATGTGACTTGAGCCTCCTGTATGAGCTTAAGTCCCTTGCAGTCACCAAACCATCAGAATTATGCCTTTCCACAGGCTGCTCCACCATGGTCTTAGCCACTGGTTCCTGATTCTCTGGGGACCCAACCCCAGAGACTGTAGTGGAAGATGCTCAACACCTGTATGGTTCTTTCTGCTTCCAATTTTGTCATTCTGGGTTTTTTCTAGCCAAGAGTGCATAGGCAGCAATCACAGGAACCCCTCCCCTGCTCAGTTTTATCCAGGCTTGCTGCTCTGGCTCTGACTGAATTAGTGCTCATAGAGAGTAGCAAGGCTGCTTCTGCAGTTTCTGCCTGAAAAAAGGCATTGTGAAGAGCAAGGCAACAAAGGGATCACTGCTGCTGCAAGCCCCTGGTAGCAAATGGAGATCAGAGTGGCTGTTCTGCACTCTCTTTAGTATGTTAGCGCAGGCAGTCAAAAACAATGGCTGTGTACTTTTACTGTGCAACATCCACTTGTAGGGCTGGCTGTTAGACTCATTTTGTTCTTCAAGTTGTTCTGGCTGATGCTGAAGCCGGAAAATCCCTTTTTCCGTGTTGACTCCAAATATCTGGGTTATTTTTCATGTAGTGGCTCAGTATAAGCTTTCCATAGATGCCATCTTGGTCTCTCCTAGAGATTACCGAGTCTGACTTTTTTTATTAGGATTTTCTCTCTTTTTTTCTGAGTCAGTATAGATAGGCAGGTATTTTGTTGTTGTTGTTTTTTTAAAGAAAAAAATAAGTTGCTCTTAGAATCTTGATCATTTACACGATCTTTTAGTTTTCAATTTTATTTGTATCTCCTCTGATTTTTATTTCCTTACTTCTACTGCTTTTTGGATTTAATTGTTTGTCCCTTTATTGTTCTCTCAGGTGTGTGGTTAGATATTACTTGGGTCTCTCTCTTGGTTTTGGGAGTCAATGTCCTTTGTATCAAGGGGGACTGAGGTCTAGTCTGTGCTGGTTTCAGGCCACTGTGAGGCCGAGAAAGAGGTCCAGAGTACCCGATGCCTGGTGAGATTTGTTTCCAAGCCCACACTTTCAAGAAATTATCTCATGTCATTCTTATAATACTTTTCCAATCATGGTCTTTTACATTCCATGACATATAAGTAGGGAATTTAGATTCAGGGTGAATGAGTAAGTTGCCCAAGATCTCAGCTTGTAAATGTAGGGGCACGATTGGATTCAAACCAGGTCTTTGGATTCAGAGTTCAAATTTTTTACTCTCATATTGGTTAACTTGATTATTTTTGCATGAGTAATGCGTGATCTCTTATACAGTTATTAATCTTCACTTAGATACATGAGGATAAAGCAAATGATTTGTTCTGGGTTTCTTCTCAGTGCCCAAACACTTTAGAACTTTTTACTTAGTTTATTCAATAAGATTGATAATATCAAAATACAGAAAATTTAAGAATGTAAAACTTCTTTAATGATGGTGAAGCCTATGTAATCTAAATGTAATTTTTAATGCCAAAACATGGGACTCAGTAAAAGTTAATTTTAGTCAAGACCATCTGTGTAGTAAATAGTAAAGCAATGATAAAAACGGTTATATTCTTTTTCAAATCATTTATTGTTTTTATTATTATTCATAGTTATACTCCTTACACATCTTTACAGGTCTATAACCTTCATATTCAGTCTAATTCCGAAAGCTTTACAGTTATTTATTTTTTTATATTTAGACCCTTATTAAATGCAATCAAATTCATTAGACATCTTAAATACTTTTTCTTCAGAAAAACTTTTCATGACACTCAAAGGAGCATCACAGTGCCTTATCATTCTGTTTCCTTTTCACATACCATGCATCAGTACCATACTTTATTTGCTAACTTATTGTATTGTTTCTTTCATCAGTTTTAGATGTATGCTCTATTAATGCAGGAACTTAAGTTAATTTTGCATTGTTTAAAACAATTCAACTGTATTTAATATATTATACATCACACATATATTGCTGTTTAATTATTAGAATGAATGCCTTCTCTGCAGTAAGGATTCCAGGAAGCTGCTTCTGGAAGATCTAGGGTTCCTGGTACCAGCCTATATCCACTTTTTGCTTTGCTTAATTTTTTTAAAGTACATTAATATAGTCTATGTTACCTTGTGTATTCTTCAAACTGTACAACTTCCAATCTTTGCAATCTCCAAAAGAAAAAAATTCTGCTAAGGTGGAGTAGCCAGTAATGTCAAATACACA
This sequence comes from Solenodon paradoxus, assembly GCA_004363575.1. Classification (NCBI taxonomy): domain Eukaryota; kingdom Metazoa; phylum Chordata; class Mammalia; order Eulipotyphla; family Solenodontidae; genus Solenodon; species Solenodon paradoxus. Next base: position 81,508 of record RJWH01002897.1, read on the forward strand.
GATGTGTTCAGGAAAATAGGAATATATAAAATGTTACTTTGATTTTTTTTTACTTTCTAAAATTCTTAACATTACATTAGTTTATAACACCATATGTTTCAAGAGAATAGATCCACACCTCATTTGATGTGTATATCACACTCCATTACCACCAGAATTCAACTGCCCATTTCCTCTATCAATTTAACTTTTTAGCTGTAGTTTCCCCTACCCTGTCTTTGTACTATGTCTGTTTTCTATCTGTTAATTTATTTTCTGTATAATTTTTTCTGTTTACTTTGCTCATTTCAGTTGAGCTTTCGTACTCAAAATGCTATATGAATATCCGTTCTTGAAATATTATTTACTCACAATTAAATGAACAAATATTAAATGTGAACATGGATCAGTTATATAAATGAACACACTGTATAACAGATATCAAGTACTCTGAGACCATTCTTTCTCACTACTAGTCAAAGTGCCACCTCCAATGCACTGTTATTCTTTTTTGTGTTGCCATATATGAGTTTGCCTATGATAGAATTTCAGACTTGTTTTGTGAACAAGTTATGCTGTTTGAATAGTTTATTATAGTTTAATCTTGATTTAGTCATCAGTCTTCCATCAGTGTAATGAAAGTAGTTACTTAATGTCTAGTTTTTGGAAAGGTAGGCAATTGATAAAGACATTGCAATTATTTTTTGGAGGTTTTTTTCTTTTTCTTGACTTTATTTCATTTTCAGAATTTTAGACTACATTTTTGTATTTCTTTTCCCATTTTACTCAAACTCCAAAAACCTATTTTCCCTTTTTTAACAATTTTCCCCATACTATTTCTATCTTTCCAGGATTACATCATTGAGTCTTATGTACACTTTTAAAATTTTTTCTGTAGTCAATGTTCTAATGTACCAAAACCATTTTGAAATCAAGTATTGTATGATTGGAAACGAAGTGATTAATGAAATTCGCTTCAGCTCTATAATAAAAAACAAGAGTGCTATAAAAAGAAAAACAAGTTTTAATATAGAAAGTAATGACTTACTGATGCATACCACAAAATGGATTAAATTCAGAATAACAATGTTGAGAAAAATAAGTACACACCAAGAAGTACATACTCTATGATCTAATTTTCAGAAAAGCTTAAAAAGAAAAGTAACTTATGATGATAGAAAGAATGCCAGTGCAGGAGGAAGAGATAAGCAAGATGCAAGAAAAACATTTAAGGGAAAGTTTAAAAACATATTTGTTGAAGGGTAATGATACTTCAATAAAAAGCTAAAAATATGAACTAAAAAAGTAAAGAGGAAGGATAGGTGGTAAGTTTAATCAGATTCTCTTACCAAACGCAGTTTTAAAATATTCTTGTTATACAGGGATTCTTCAGAACTGAATCAGATGGACAGAGGTGATAAACAAGTAACCATGGAAATTGAGTTTTACTTTTGATATTGGAAGCTGGAAGAGAAACAGTTTGAATGTATTGATGAGGTTTTCAACTGATCTGCAACCATTCTGTAAAATATTCCTGGATGATATCAGCATTAGAAAGGAAGCCACCTTTTAAAAATGTATAAGGGAAATCTGGGTTCTCAAAGAATGAATTATTCCAAAGACTTTTTTCTTCAACAGGAAATCAGGTTTAATGTCAATTTCTTTAAGAATCTAATTTCTTAAGAATATGGAAAAACTTGTCTATGTGTGATATGTGGTCCTTTTCATAAACCATTTCAGACACAAAACTCAACCTTCACCAATCACTCTTTACCAATATATTTTCTTATGTAATATGTTTTAAACTGTGTTTCATAATTCCAATTTTCATTTTGCTTATGTTATGGGAAGTTACAATATAAAAATACTATTGCATAATTATAGTATTGAATATCAAAACTTCCTTTTGAAATAGTGAGATGACTCTCAAATATTACATTTCTGATTTTGATCTTCACATAGTTAAAATGTTGACCTAAATATCTTTCTCTTGTATAGGTTATTTGAGTAGGTTAGGTAATTCTGTTCTTAGTAAAAAATTGTTGACCTAAATATCTTTCTCCTGTATAAGATATTTGAGTAGGTTAGTTAATTCTGGCCTTAGTAAAGGACACTGCTAACATGTTGGCTTGGTGTACAACAAAAAAAATTGTTTATCAGGACTCTGAGAAACTGGAATCCTTTATTAGGGATCAAACATTTAGAAAATAAATGGAATGGCAGAAACATCAATACTGCATAACTCAGTACAATATGTGGAATCTATGTGCATCACAGATCTGATGCTTCATTTATAGTTGATATTTTTAACTAATCTTCATAAGAGAACATAAGAAATTTGACTATCAAATTCACTTGAAATTTGCTGAAGATGCTAATCTCTGTTTTTGTGTGTCTGCGGAGTGGAATGGTCTTTTTTAATGAGTAAAACTAGTTTAAATAATTAGATATCCCTTACTGTGATGTAATGACCAGGAAGAGAAGAGAGACATTTCTGTGCTGTTCCAATGTGAAGGTAATTTTGCCTCCTTAGGTAATTAAAATAATAGCTTTGTAGAAATAGTGAAAATAAGGGAAATTTATACTAGAAATTGTCACCATGGTTTTGACCACTTACAGGTAGACAAAAGGAAAGCTAAATAACAGGGAGAAGACAATTGATGTCTTAGTCAGAGTTGAAGGAAACTAATTCAGGGTCTATCACAACTCTTGTCAATTTGAATAGAGGAATGAAGTATTTCATGGTTCAACAGTAGAGAAATTAAATAAGATTAAAAGTATACATAAGGGAAATAGGGCTTTTTTAGTAAAATGCCCACATCACCAATATCCTGAGATGTGTAAGGAAAATCTTTCATTTAAGAAGAAGAACATTCAAAGACAAAATTGTCAATTACCTATAAATTTTGATACATGAAGTACTCTTTAGGAAAACCCTTAATTGGCTCTCCAGGTGCTAGACAATGTGCTGTTAATGATCCCTCCTTTCATTTTGGTAAAGGTTCAATAACTGAGAACCATTTTCTGGAGAAAGATAAAACGAAAAAGAAAAAAAAAAGAGGAAGGTCTCTGAGGGAGGCATAAATAAATCAAGTGTAAAATCATTTTTGGACTCCCTCCATCATTAAGTGTTAAGATTGTATTTTTATCATAGCCTAGTCTGATATACTGCTTAACCTGGGTGTGGTATAGTTGGTTAGACAAGGCAGAATGGGAAGAATGATAATTTACCCACCTAAATGAAAAATATTCTTTCCTGTCGTAACTCAAGAAGGAAGGAAGATGAACCATGAATATTCAACTGAGGGGATCTTTTTACACAAGCCTCTTAAATCTTATCGAGGATCCAAATCATAATATCATGCACAAGTTTGATCAAGGATTAAGAGAGTGAGTATATTTGTATTTTCACAAAATCTCTGAAAAGGGTACTATCTGATAGATGTATAGAAGAAGATGAATGAATGCTAGTATTCAGAAGGAAAAAGAGAAGTTAGTTTAAGAAAAAGAAAGGAGCAAGCTATTCCCAACTGTTGCAACTCCTACCCTAGGGTGGCCCATACATCTTCCCCATGACTTTTCGCAACACATTCTTTACATCCTTGTTTCTCAAGCTATAGATCAAAGGGTTCAACATGGGAATCACTGTGGTGTAGAACACAGAAGCCACCTTCTCCTGGGTCATACTGCTACTGCTGACAGATGGCTTAAAATACATAAATATTAAGGAGCCATAAAAGATTCCTACAGCTGTCAAGTGAGAGCCACAAGTACCAAAGGCTTTGGACCTGCCCTCAACTGAGGGTATTCGAAGAATGTTGACGAGTATGAAGATGTAAGAGATGATGATGGTCACAGTTGTAGTCAATACATTGAATCCGCCTACTATTATCACCATGAGCACATTTAGGTGAGTGTTGGAGCAGGAGAGCTTTAAAAGAGGAAATATGTCACAGAAGTAATGAGAGATGACATTATTCCTACAGAAGGAAAGCCTGAGCATGGAGATGGTATGAGCTAAGGCTCCAAAGATTGCCACAGTGTAGACACCGGTCACCAATTCATTGCATACCTTTGTGGACATGGTGACACTGTAAAGCAGTGGATTACAGATAGCTACATATCTATCATACGCCATGGCAGACAGCATGAAACACTCTCCAATACCAAAAACACACAAGAAAAACAGCTGGGTCATACATCCAAGATAGGAAATAATGTTTTGTTCCCGTACAAAGTTTCCCAGGAGTTTGGGAGTAACAACTGATGAGTAGAAGAGATCTACAAATGACAGATTACCAAGAAAAAAATACATTGGGGATTGGAGTTTGGAATTGAAAGTGATTAGGAGGATCATACCCAGGTTTCCCACTACAGTGACACCATAAATCCCGAGAAATAAGAGGAACAATGGCAGCTGGAGTTCTGGTTGGTTGGTTAATCCTTCAAGCACAAACTCAGTCACAATGGAATAATTGCATCCAGTCATTTCCTTCAGGATATGGGTGATATGTGGCTAGAAAAAGAATTGAAGAATTGGTAAAATTATGGTGCTATGTTCAGCAATATTTTTTCTGTTGTTTTTTACCTTTTGTGACAAAAAAAACCCTGATCATCAAATTAAAATTCTATTAATAATAAGGAATTTCTTTATACTTTTATTCTTGTGCTATGATTTATTTATGTTATATTATCATGCCCTTTGTGCTATATATGACTAAATATATTTTAAAATTACAAAGAAATAAAAATCAATACAACAAACATAAAAATTTGTCAAACAGAACTGCTAAGTCAAAACTCAAAATAAGCTTTACTTAAAAATGAAATTGGTATCTGGAACAGACATTTAGCGATTATAATGTGACTGAGATACTGTCATACAATGCTGGAAACTTGGTGTGACTTATACCAAGGCTTTATTAAGAGTTAAGGACATGAGTTCAAGTTTTATGGGTGTTTTCATGTTCACTGTCATGTGCATTTAGCATTCAGTGTTATTAGCCATGCAACACAGAATACTGCCCCTGGTAGGAACTGATCAAGGAAGGACATATACAGGTCAGGGCTGAAAACTAGAGGAAAGGTCAGAGGCTTTGATACTGCACTTAAGGAGGGTGTACCTTACTTCTGGAGTTCCGTGATTCAACTGAGCACTCTGCTATATATTTCTCTAAGAAAAGCCCTGAATGTATTATGGCTGTACCATCAAAAAGTCATAGCAATGAGGAGGAGGACAAGAGAACTGTACCTATTGCTCTACCCAAAACACACCCACAGGCAAAAGAAACTTTCTCAAACTTCAGTCGTATTAACAAAAAGCCATATATATTGTGACAACTGTAGTGGTATTGAATATAAATAATTATCGAAGTTAATTCCATTTCATAGTGATAGTTTTAGGAAAAGGACACTTAGAATTTGGTTACTCAGATGCTCTTTGTTTTCTCTCTTGTAATGTGAGATAAATTTACACCAGCAACTGTATGGCAGACATTACCTGTCCATTGCCTTGCTGATCTTGTTTAAGTGGAATATTGTAAGCACCTAACATGAAAGCAAATTTGGTGGCTATTATTGAAAATTAAGAACAATGAAACTGTATTCTTACCATCTTTAAAGCCAGGATCCTGTGCCAGCTATATCACCATTCACTCTGTGATTTTGGGAAGAACATATGACCTCTGCTTTTCTGTATGAGGGTGACATTGGGTAGATTTTCTCTTATGTTATAGTTCTAGGCTTTAATGACACTGAATGAGCAATAAAGAGATATCCTTCTATTTCTGCATCCTGAATTGCACTTTCTAAACAAGGGAATACTGTGAATTGCTCTTTGTAGGACTTTGCTCTCCAAGGAGATGAATAAGGGAGCATTCTCCTAGGACCATAAGATCCAAGGGATATTCTCAAAGGTGATATTCTCCTGAGAAGGCACAAGGCAGTTAATGTTATATTTATCCCCAAATAATGATACAAAGAGAATGTTGGCATTTTCAATGTACACAATTCTATATTTGATCTTGCTTCTTGGAGAGAGAAAACTTCTGCACAAAATGGGAATCACTCATATGTGTAACCATTGTAGGATGATGACAAACAGCATTTGGGTAAAAAGGTTCTCACTTCAATGAAAAAAGAACCAAGTCCTCATCTCGTGCTCCATAAACAGAGCACAAAAATTTGACACAGATTTCTAATTTTTATGCTGAACATACAATCCGTTAATATCTTTCTCCGGCAACTGCAGGAAAAAAATTTTAGTATTAGCAATGATGGTCAAGAGTCACCTCTCTTCTAAATGAAATTTTTGCTGGTTTTGATTCCTTTATAGCAAGAAGTTCTCACCAGAGTGTATATGGACTTCCTGTTGGTCCCCATAACACTTAATGCTGAGAAACCTGATATTTTCCTGTTAAGATTAGAACAAAGGCAAGTATGTCGGTTCTCTCCAATATTTTTTAACGCTGTAAAGGAAATCTTAGTATGATAGGACAAGAAAATTAAATTAAATTAAAATAAATTCTTTGTTAGAAATAAGGCTGTTTCTGTTCACAGATGACATGACTATCTTTGCAGATAATGTAAAAATCTACTAAATTTTTATTGGAACTGGGTATAACAAGGTTGGAAGATAATAAGGTTAATATATAAAAGGCAATGTATTCCAGGCATAAAAAATTTCAGTCTGAATTTTAAAATATAATACCAATACATGAGCATCAAAAAAAATGAAGCATTTTGCTCTGTGTTTATTAAATTATATAAAGGTATGTACGGGGAACACTACAAAACTCTAATAAAACACTAAGTAAACTTGAGTAACTAGATACTCCATGAACATGGTTAGGGAGGAACAATATTATTAAGATTTCTTTTGATCATAGATATGATCAGAATCAAAGCCAAAGCAAGTATTTTTGTGGATATTTTAAAAATTATTGAAAAGTTTGTATGGAAAGACAAATAACCAGGGAAACTACCAATATTGAAGAACAAAGTCAGAGGACTGGCTTTTCCATACTTTAAAATTATATAAAAATTACAGCAATCATGACAGTGCGACTTAGACAAAATGAAAAATAGATCAGCGGAGCAGAATAGAGAACTCAAAATAACACTGCAAAGACATAGTCAACCAACACAGAGCAAAGAAAACTTCTTGGCCCAATGAGTGTCTTGTCAACAAATGATGCTGCATCAAGTGGGCATTCACATTCCAAAACCTTGATCTAGACAAAGAACTTAATATTTTTCACAAAAGTCAGGACGGATTTGGTGTAGAAATAACCATAAAATCATAAAACAATTAAAAGACAGGGTAAAGACAGCGTAAGATAAAAGTGAGTTGAATTTAAATTTGGCAATGAATTTTTAGACGCAGTGTCCAAATCAAAATTCATAAAACATTGATATTGCATTTCATTGAAATTAAAACTTTGACTGTGAAAAAGATATTATAAAGAGAATGAAAAGACAAGTTATAACTTGTGAAAAAATTTTAACCCAACAAATCTCATATAAAAGCTGGCATCTAAAGTAATTAATGATTTATCAAAACAACAATAAAGAAACAAAGAGCCCCATTTAGCTACAAGACAAAATGTCTGAACAGACATCTCACTAAATGAATAATACAGGTAATGTATAACTATATAAAAATATATTCAACATCACATGTCATCATGAAGTTGCAAATTAAAACAATCAGATACCACAATATATTTAGTAAAATGGCTAAAATCATGAACATTGATAGTGCAAAGTGCTTGCAACAATGTGGAGCACAAGAAGTCTCACCCATTTCTGATGGGAATGCAAAATGCTAAAATTAATAGAGATGGAGATTGGCAGTTTTAACAAAACTAAATAACTCTTGCCATATTATGCAGCTCTCAGGAGCCTTGGTATTAATACAAACAAGTTAAAAACCTTCACATATATATTTGTTTTTATATTTATACATGATTGCCAAAACCCAGAGGCAATGAAGATGCTCCTAATAGATGGTTAGTTTGTAGTGCTTCCATAGAATGGAATATTATCCAGTAAAAATAAAAGACATGATCTCTCAAACCATGAAAGATGATGGAGAAAACCAAAAAGCATATTGCAAAGTGAAAGGACTTAATTCTAGAAGGTTATATACTACTTGAATCCAACTGTATGACACTCTAGAAGTGTTTCATTCATGGAGGCAATAAAAAGCTCAATGCCTCTTAGAGACTTGAGGGGAGGAGGGATAAACAGGTGAAAACCAGTGATTTTTTTTTAAGTCCCAATGATACTTCATTAATTTTATTAAAGGAACATTGCATTATAACATTACATAGGTTTAAGATGTGCATCACCATAAATCAACATCTTTCTACAATACATTAAGTTTACTGCCACAGCACAATTCTACTCTTCCCCATATAATTGACCCTTTCTGCACTCCGATTCTTTTAAAATTAGACTTTATGCTCATTTTTCACAGACCAATATCTCTAATGAACGTAGGTGAATAGGTCTAATCGACCTGTTTTGAAGTGAGGTTTCTTTACACTTTATACAGCATATATTAGTAATTTTTGAAGAACTGGTTTTGTGGTGATAAATTCCTTTAACTTTTGCTTATTGCAATAGCCTTTCATCACCCCTTAAATTCTGAATGATAATACTACAGGGTATAGCATCCTAGGTTTAAAATTCTTTTCTTTCAGTCTTTTGAGTACATCATATCATTCCCTCCTAACCTGTGGAGTCAGTTGAAAAATCTGCTGAAAATATTATGGGGACTCCTTTGTATGTGACTTGTTTTTCTCAGGGTGCTTTCAACATTTTTTCTTTATCTTGTATATTTTACATTTTAATGACAATATGTTTTGGTGTATGTCAGCTTGGGTTTCTTTTATTAGGGACTCTTTGAGCTTCCTGGGTCTGCAAGCTTGTTTCATTCTTCAGGTTAAGAAAATTCTCAGCTATTATTTCTTCAAATACAATTTCTGCCAATTTTTCCCTTCTCTTCTCCTTCTGGGACTCCCATAATGTGAATGTTGTTTCTTTTGATGTTCTCCCATAGGTCTTGGATGCTGTCTTCATTTCTTTGCATTTTTTTTTTTTTTTATCTCTTTGCTTGTCTGCCTGAGTGCCTCCCTCTGCCCCGTCTTCCAGTTCAGTGATTCTGTTGGAAGCTTCATCCATTCAGTTCTTGAGTCCCTCTACTGAATTCTTCATGTCAGCTATTGTGTTCTTTATTTCTTTGAAATCTATTTCGAGTGGCTTTATTTCTTCTCTCTCTTTTGTGTTGTTTTCTTCTTCTTCCTCTATTGGTTTCTTGATTTCCATGAGGATGCTTATCACCATTGCCCTAAATTCATTCTCAGGTAGTTTGCAGACATCTGTTGCATTCAGATTTCCCCCTGGGTTTTATATTGGATCCGTCAGCCTGCACATAATTCTCTGTGTCTTTGCTCTGTTTGGCATTTTGTTTGTTTCTGTGGATTAGGTTTTCCTGCAGTGATGACTTTGTGTAGGGTATTGATGTGCACTACTTAAGACTGGGTCTTGGTTTGGACACTGGATTTCTTGAGTTTTGTGGTGTGATGGGGTTGGAGTTAGTGTCGGGGATGCAGAGCCTTCCCCCAGCATCCCAGCTCCCAAATGCAAGGATCACCTTGCTGATGACACACAATTGGCAATCAGGTTGAAGCTTCACCTACACTCACAAGGTGGCGCTATTGGGTAGCATTGATGATTTTCAGCTCTGGGAGATTCTCTTTACGCTTTAAGCCTAAAAACTGGATTTCCAGTTGTCAGTATTTCAGGTGGGTGGATCCTGTGGCTCAAGGGCAATTTGTCAATTATCCTTGCTGCCTTTCAATATGGCAGCACCCAGGCCTCCTGTTAAAACAACTGGGGCATTGGTATCACTTCTGCCCTAGGCTAGACCCTCGCCCCAGCTCTGTGTCCAATTCCTGATGGGCAGGCTCTCTACTGCTTTTGCAAATCTTGGGAGGGACAGTTCCTCCACAGTTTCTTCCCCTCCGCTATGGTCAGAATCCCTAGTCTGAGTCTTACGTGTAGCTCTGAACCAGACATTTTAGCCTACCTTTGTTGTCACTATTGCTGCTGTGTGTACAGCATCCGTGCCTGCTTTTCCTCGGTGTCTTTCTGGAAAACAGGTGAATTTCTAGCTGCACAGTGAGGAGGATATAAGTCTAGCTCCTACACGTTGCTGTCTTGGCCAGAAGTTGAAACCAGTGATTCATAAGGCACTAAAATTACATTTCATGCTGCAGTTATGATGCCGGGACAGCATAGCTTGCAATTTAAAGGGCAGTATGCAGATGTCTGAAGAGTAAACTAACTGGCAAAACCTGAAAGAGACCCCGAGGGATCTCAGCTTAGCCACCTGCATCTAGGTCACACCCTTAGATACTCCTGCTGCTTTTCTCTGGGTAACGTGGACGTATCCAAAGCCCCTAACCCTCATATGTATATAGAATCTATCTTGCCTGTGTGGGAGAGGCAGACAGCTTAGGTCCTGCCTGCACACACATACACATACACATACACACACACACACACACACACACACGTGTATTCTCTTGCTCTTACATTCTAGTCCCTTAGGGAAACTCAACTAGTTATTTCTGCTTTTAATAAATTTTCTGCGTGTTCTGACCAATGACTATCTACACGAATTCTTCTGTGTGAACCCATCATCACATCAACGTGTCTCAGCACCCTTCCCCCAATCAGTAATGGTGAACACATGACATGATACTCTTGTCAAAACCCACAAAATGTCCAGGCACAAAGAGTGAACACCAGTGTAAATGAATGAATATGCTAATAACAGGGAAAACTGCACTGGGGTGCAGGACTAATAACTGATGTATAGGAACTCTGCACTTTCTGGCCAATTCTTCTGTAAGCTTAAAAATGGCCTGAAACTAAAATACATACAAATAAACATTTTTTTAAAATTTGTGCTAGCTCTTTTTTCATTTGTTCTATATGGACACTAATAAACATCTCAACAGTAAGTAATATCTCCTCTTTATCTAATGATTATTTTAATTCTGTTAGTTCTTTTTAAAGCCATGGGTAACTTTCAATTAGGTGAAGGTTAAGGAAGCAATGTCCAGTGGCATTTTGCCCACTGACAATATTTTTGGAAGTCTGACCTACATACATAACTGTGAGAGGATACATTCATATTGTGGTAATGTGCTATAGTAGTCACAGGAAGCTAATACAAGACCCATACAAAAATGTGTTATTACCTCCTAGCAAGAAGGACTTCCTTACATTGTGCGTATCCCTAGGTTTAAGGTGAGTGCACATCAAGAAGTTAGCAATCTGAGTCTGGAGGCAATAAAGGGTTTCCTCCCATGTATCAATAGCAGTGATATGGAAACATGAAATTTAAGAGAAAGTTTCCCTTAAATTGAAAGAAAGCGTGACTCTCAGTAATGTGCTTCCATTTAACATAGTGATGCCATGTGGCATAAAGTCAAGTCTACAACTAACTTTCAGCCCCTCTGTTTGTAAGCAAACTACTCCTCATATCTATGAAGAAGCTCTACCTTCTTAATTTTTTTATTTGTTGTGACCTTATAGTATTTTACATATTTGTCTTTCTGTGTATTTACCTCTTTGAAACTAAAATCTCATTTTAGTGGAGGCAAGGATTTTGCATTTTTGTTTATCTCTTTATCATCAGTATGAGGAATATTGCAGAATGTGCTATAGACTTCCAAAAACTGTTGTATGAATGATCAAATGTATGATTAAATCAATGAATATATGATTTCAATTCCCTTCTTCACAGCTATAGTCCCTGCTATATATAGGGAGCTGATAGTCCTTGAAATGTGATAAACGATTTGCATTCATATGAAAATATTCCAGTTAATATGGTGCTAATGATTTCTAGAATGTTTTTATTGAAATATTGGATTGTAGTTAATGCAGAAAAAACAGCATTAACTTATTAGGTAGCTATACTGTTAGCTTACATTAGCTCTATTTTTATCAAAGGCATTGAATTCCCTAAAGTAACCAGCCTTTTCACTCTTCGTTTCTGTAAATACAGGAAATATTTTATTAACATACATATTTCAATCTCATAAAATTTATGCAAGGCTCAAGTGTCTGCAGGTCTTTGTGAATCATAATTCTATCATCCATCAAATTAACTGTACTCCCAACTTCACATCATCTGCAAAACTGATTAGCACTTCTTTTATATTCTCATTGACAAAAGAATGTCAAAATGATATAACTTGATTCCCAAGTATCTCAGGAATAGTCTTTTAAGAGAAAATATTTAAAAGGAGAATAACCTGGAAGTTATTCACTGATGCCTAGATTGATGTGCCAGGACCCACCAATGAGCTTGTGTTTCTGTGCTCTGAGAGAGACATCTCCCTGAGTCAAAGAGAAAATGTGAATATTGGAAAATCTCAAGGTTTTTCAAAACTGATACTCACACAGAGGATAGGAAGAGTTACCGAATTCAGGGGGAAAGGAAGCGTCATCATCAAAATGATTACTTTAATAGAAAACAAAAAAATGAGTTCAACTCTACTCATTGGTGCCATCCTCTACTAGACTGTATGCTGGATTTTAATGAACTCCAAAGTGGGCAGTGTAGGACTTCATCCTAGCATTATTGATCTTCATTGAATTGACTGAAGTTGTTTCTAAGACAAGACTAGCTTTACTATCTCTAGCTCTAACTCTCAACCTAAGCTAGTTCTTTCTCTTCATTCTCCTCCTCCTCTTTCTCCATCTCTCTTTCTTATAAAATACAGACACACAGAGATATCTACCTATAAATATTACATCATTGTACTATTCTATTCCTCGAAGCCCCATCTCAGTATCTCAATACCAAAGATAAGGGTCAGAAAACAGTACCTATTCTCAAAATGTTTAAAGAATATACCTCTCTTCCTGCCCTCTGGGAATTTTAAATCCATTAGTATTTCCCCCTTTAAAATAAAACCATTAAATAACTGCCTAGGTCTTAAGCACTTTCAAAATTACTATTTTCAACATATAATTTTTTTCTGTTTACTCTCTTTTCCACAAACTGCTTTTACATATGAAAAAGTTACAAACGTTATTTTTCTATAAGAGGATCCTGTTTAATTATCACCAAAATGGCTTTAATCATCCTCAAGCAAACAGTGTATTTGCAAATAATATTTTTTCTCTACAAGAGAGAACAAAATTTCTCACATATTCAAAGGCAGTGTTTCATCTTACTGACTTTTCCCTCCTCTCTTTGAAAAGTCACCTTGCCTCATTGACTACCTTCCGCCAACCACCGTCCTCAGGGTATCTTCACATCCTGTTCCTCAGGCTGTAGACCAGGGCATTCAGCATGGGGTCACTGTGGTGTAGAACACTGAGGACATCTTCTCCTGCTCATAGTATTACTAGAAAGGGCTTTGCATACATTAATGTTATAGACCCAAAAAAGATACCCACAGCCATGAGATGAGAGCTACAAGTGACACAGGCTTTGGTTCATCCTTCAGTGGAGCGAATTCTGAAGATACTGGACAGGATGAAAGCATAAGGGATGAGTACAGTAAGAGTAGGTGCTAGGGTGTTAGGTCCCCCATTAATAAATAACAGAATCTCATTGATGTGGGTGCTGAAGCAAGTGTCAACAAGGGGAGAATATCACAAAAATAATAACTAACAATATGAGACACACAGAAGGACAACACTGACATGCGGGTAGCATGCACTGTAGCCCCAACGAAACCCAGGGATTATACCCAGACATCATTACGGAACAAACCTGTGGGACATGACAACACTGTAAAGCAGTGGGCTACATATAGCAACGCAGTGGTCATAAGCCATGGCTGTCAGGAGGCAACCTGCAATTACAAAAATGAAGAAGAAATAAAGCTGAGTCATCACTACAGAAAGGAGATGATGTTGTTCTCTGACACAAAGTTCACTAGCATCTTTGGGGTAATTACAATATAATAGCAGAGATCAACGAAGGACAAATGACTGACAAAACAGTACACTGGAGACTAAAGTTGAGAACTGATGGCAATTAAGAGGATCATGCCTAAGTTCCCCACCATGGTGACCACATACATCCCCAAAAACAGGATGGAGAGAGGTAACTGAAGCTCTGGGTGTTTTGTTAACCCTTCAAGGATAATCCAAGTAACTGAGGAATGGTTTGAAGTAGTCATTTCCTACAAGATTTTATCTGTTGCAAGAAATAAGAGAAAATAGGTGCATTAAGATTTTGGTTCCCAAAACAAATGAGTGACTGTCTTGGAGGTTTTCATTCTGAATAAACTCATTTTTCCCAGACTGCATCCTTTCCTAAACAAGTTCAAAGCTCAAAAACAAAAGTTGATAATATCACATGAGCCTTGTTTGTCAAATGTTCCTTTTTAGTCAGTGTTTTCAGGCTTAAGCACATAACAATCTCACTTGAAAGAAGCACAAACTTTCAATACTTAGTTTTTACTGATATCAAGAGAATATTGCTTACCCTCTTATTGGTCTATATGGTTCTATCCTTGTCTAATTTTGGCAACAGGGTACTATTGAACTATAGAAAGTATTTTGAATATTTTCCTCATTTTAAATTGTTTGGAAGATTTTAAGTAGGATTTTGTTTTGTTGTGCTTTCAATGTTTGGTAGAATGGGTAGCATTCTGTACCTAGACTCTCATTTTTTGAAGTTTTTTCATTGCTTTTTAAATTTCTATCCTTTTCATGAGTCTAAGTTTACTGTGTCTTGGGAGTCTGTAAACCTGTTCATTTCTTCAAGATTGATGCATTTTAACATGTAAGTGTTCATAGCAGTCTATGATCATTTGTATTTCTGTGATGTTGACTGTAATATCACCTCATTCATTTCTGAGTTTTGGGTGTTTTTGTTTTGGGGGGCTTTTGCATGTGGGATGCACTTAGTCACATAATAACAAGTAGCAGCATTGGGAGCAGAGCACACTGTATGTGTCTCTTAGTCTAGACTTCTACGATGTGCACCTGCTTTGCAGAACATTTTTTTAAATTAATTTTGTATTGTTATTGAAGGAATATTGCATTTTGACAATAAATTGCTTTGAGGTATACATGATAGTATTCTTTCTTTCACATAGCAAAACTAGGTTTACTAATATTCCCTCACCCTTTTTTTCTCCCTTAATTTACCCCTAATTCACTTCATCCCATTTCCACCATCCCATTCCCTCCCTCCTCACTTCGGTGAGGACTTGCCTTTTTGTCTCTCACCATTGATTGTTCATAGCTGTTTGGTGTAGTGTTCTCTCTCTCTCGCCCCACTATTAATGTTGTTTAATTTATGACATTCGTTTATTTTCTCTTTACATATCGTATGAGTGCTCTCATAAAATGTTCATCCTTCTCCTTCTGGCTTATCTCGCTAAGCATATTTATCTAAGTACATTCATGTTGTTGCAAATGGCATGATCACTCCCTTTTGGTGTCTGTGTATATAAATCACATCTTCTTTATCCACTCCTCTGTTTTGGGGCATTTATGTAGTTTCTATCACTTACCTATTAAGAATTGTGCTGCAATGAACGTGGGTGTGCATATATCTCTTCGTAGAAGTGTTTTTGTGTCTTTAGGTTAAATGCCTAGTAGGATCATATGGAATTTTCTTTCTCAATTCTTTGCAGACGCTCCATGCTGCTCTCCAGAAGTGCTTTGCACCACTTTGCATTCCCACCAAGAGTGAATTAGAGTTCCCTTTTCTTTACCTCCTCTCCAGGACTTCTATTTCCTTTTTTTTTTTTTTTTTTTTTTTTTGCTAATAGCCATTCTTACCAGCATGAGGTGATATCTCATCATTGCTTTCATTTGCATTTCCCTGATGGTAAGAGAAGTAGAGCATCTTTTCATGAACCTGTCGACCATTTGTATGTCTTTCCTGGAGCACTATCTATTAAGGTTATCTGTCCATTTTTGATTGAATTGCTTGTATTTTTTTGTCCAATTTCATGAGTTCTTTGTATATCTTAGATATTAAACCCCGTATTCAAGGTGAGAGAAGCAAATATCCATTCTCATTCAGTTGGATGCCTTTGTTTTTTGTGAGTTTCTTTTATGAGTAGAAACATTTTATTTTTAGGTAAACCCTTTTGTTTATTTTGGATTTTATTGGCTTTGTAATGGGAATTGAGTTGCCATGATATCCTTTAAGTCTATGTTCAATAATGTTTTGCCTCCATTTTCCATGATCCTTCTATATATTTGATGGTTTATGATCTTATGTCTATCTTTAATCCATTTTGAGTTAATTTTTGTGTATGGTGTTAGGTAGTGGTCTAGTTTCAACCTTTTATGTGTGACAGTCCAGTTCAGCACCATTTATTAAAGACTGTCCTTGCCCCACTGTAAATTTTTGGCTCCTTGTCAAAATTAGGTGTTCATATATATTGTGGATTTATTACTGGACTTTCAATTCTGTTATCTTGACTGTCTCTATTTTTATACAAGCCCCAAGATGTTTCAATTATTATTGCTTTGTATTAGGGTTTGACGTCAGGAAGCATTACTCTTCTGTTGTTTTGTTTTGAGGATTGTTTTTTCTATCGTCAGTTATTTATTCCAAATCGATTGCATTATTTTGTGTTTTATATCTGTGAAGAATGTCTATGGAATTTTGATGGGGATAGCACTGAATGTGTATATTGCTTTGGGCAGTATGGCCATTTTGACTAAGTTGATTCATCCAATCCGTGACCATGGAATATCTTTCCAACTCTTTGTGTCATATTCTATTTCTTTTAGTAATGTCCTAGAGTTCTCATAGTATAGATCCATCACTTCTTTGGTTTTGTTTATTCCAAGGTATTTCACTTTTGGGGATGCAATTGTAAATGGCATTATTTCCTTCAATTCTCTTTCTATATTTTCATTGCTGGCATAAGAATTGCAACAGATTTTTTAAGATTAATTTTGAAGCCTGTCACTTTACTATTTTATTATTTCTAGTAGCTTTTTACTTGAGCCTTTGGGATTCTTTATGTATATTATGATGGCATCTGTGAAAAATGATAATTTCAATTCTTTCTTTCCTACCTGTATACCTTTTATCTCATTTTCTTGATTAATTAATTGGCCAGAATCTCCAACTTTGTATTAAAGGGTAATGGTGAGAGTGGACATACATTTCTTGCTCCTAATCTTAGAGGAAAAGTATTTAGTTTTTCTCCTTTGAGTACAATATTGGCTGTGGGATTGTCAGTTTATAGCCTTAATTATTATGTTGAAGTATATTCATTTTATACCTATTTTGTGGGGGGGGCTGTGGTTAACAGAAAAGAGTGCTTAATTTTGTCAAAATTTTTTCTGCATCTATTGAGATATTCACGTGCTTTTTGTTGATTTAACGCATCGTATTGAACCGTCCCTGCACCCTGGGAATAAAACCAGAACTCTAGATTGATCATGGTGCATGATTCATTTTATATGCTGCTAAATTCGGTTTGCTCTTATATTGTTGAGAATGTTTGCATCAATATTCATTAAGGATATCTATCAGTCTGTAGTTTTATTTTGTTGTTGTTTTTGGCTTTTTTTCTTGGTGCTGTCTTTATCTGGTTTTGTATTCGGTGTAACACTGGCATCATAAAAAGTGTTTGGAAATTTTTTCTCTTCTATTTTTTTGGAACAAATTAAGAAGGACGGAATTAATTCTTATTTGAATGCTTTGCAGAATGTAGGACTTTTATTTTTGGAAGTTTTTTTTATCTTGTTTGAATTTCCTTGCTTGTAACTGATCTGTTCATGGTTTCTAATTCTTCTCAATGTTGGGATATTGTGCATTGCCAGAAATGTGTCCATTTTTTCTAGGTTATTCTGTTTGTTGCCATTTAGCTATATGCAGTATTCTCTTATCATCCTCTGTATTTATCTTATATCTGCTGTGATTATTCCTTTTTCATATGTGATTCTATTTTTCTTTCTCCTCCTTTTGTGAAGCTGGAATATTTAGCTGAGTACAAAATTATTAGTTTTATGTAATTCCTTTTGTTTATTTTGGATTCTATTTGCCTGTATCTTGTTTATTCTTTCGAAAAACCAACTTTTGGTTTTATTAATTTTTAATAGACTCCGATGACTATTTCATTGATTTTGGCCATAATCTTCATTATTTCCTTGCTTCTGTTGGATTTAGGCTTCTTTTTTCTTCCCTTTCTAGTTCCTTTAGGTGCTACCTTAAGTTTTTGGTGATTTTTTTTTTGAGGTAAGATTGTTTTGCTATAAATTTCCCACTTATTACTGTTTTTCTTGTATCCCTTAGATTCTGATATGTCATGTCTTCATTTTCATTTGACTCCACACATTTTTTAATTTCTTCCTTAATTTTCTCTTTCACCAATTGATTGCTCAGCAATGTGTTGTTTATATTTCATTCTTTTGAGGTTTTCCTCTCTTTCTTCTTTCAGTTGATCTTTAATTTGATGCCGTTGTGATCTGAGAAGCTGCTAGATAAGATTTCAGTCTTTGAAAATTTATTGAGACTTGGTTTGTGTCCCAACATTTGATCTATTCTTGAGAATGTTCCATGGGCACTTGAGAAGAATGTGTAGTCTATAGTTCTGTGGTAAAGTACTCAGTATAAGTCTATTAGGTCCAGCTCTTCTATTTTTTCATTTAAAGATTTTGTTTCTTTGTTGATTCTCTCTCTGGAGGATCTGTCCTATACTGAAAGAGGAGTATTGAAGTCTCCTACTATTATTGTGTTGCTGTCAATATCTCTATTTAGACCTGCTAATATCAGCTTGATATATTTGGGTGCCTTGTTATAGGGTGCATAAATGTTAATAAGTGTTAAAAAATTTTTGGTGTTTTGATCTCTTTACCATTATATACTGACTATATTTATCTTTTTTCTAGTGTTTGGTAGAAAGACTACTTTATCTGATATGAATATAGTCATCCTTGCTCTTCTGAATCCGGCATTAGTTGGAAGACCATTTTCCATCCATTCACTTTAAGCCTCTGCTTGTCTCTAAACCTAACATGAGTTTCTCAAAGACAACATACAATTGGATTGTGCTTCTTATTCCATTTAGCCACTCTATACCTTCTGATTGATGAATTCAGTCTATTTACATTTACGGTAATATTGACATTTAAAAACTCACTACTGCCATTTGATTTTTGTTTTCTGGTTATGCCGATGTATATGCTACTTTGTTTCTTTTTTTAATTTTTTTTCTCTTTGGTTTAGCTAGTAGAGCGTCTTTCAACATTTCTTGTAGAGGAGGTCTCATGGTTGCAAACTCTCTTAGCTTTAGTTTACTGGCAAAAAGTTTCATTTCTCCCTCAAATTTGAAAGTGAGTTTTACAGGATATAGTATTCTTGGCTGGCATTTTTTTATCTTGAAATAGTTTGAAGACATCATTCAATTCTCTTCTAACAGGTAGTATTTCTGCTGAGATGTCTGATTTAGTCTGATAAAAGTACCTTTACATGTTACCTGCTTATTTTCTCTGACTACCTTTAGAATTCTTTCTTTGTCTGGGACATGATAGTTTCGCAATTATGTATTCTTGGTGTAGTTCTTTAGGATTTATATAGTTGGATATTCTGTTTGCTTCATTGGCATTTATGTTCATTATTGTTCTAGCTTTCGGAAGTTTTCAGCAATTATTTCCTTAAGTATGCTCTCTATTTCCTTCTTTTTCTCTTCACCTTCTGGGATTCCCAGCATTGTAATATTGCCTTTCCTGATGGTGTCGGAGAGTTCTCTGAGTGTTTCTTCATGTTTTGTTTTATTTTTGCTTTTAATTTCTCTTTCTTCTTCTTCTTATCTCCTTCCTGCATTACTATCCTCTGTTTCACTAATCCTTTGCGCCATTTGGCTTTTTCTAGTTCCAAAGCTTCTATATCATTCTTAATTTCATAATTTATCCCCTTTAAATCCTGTTTCTGTTTGTTTTTTTCTGTAGAACTCCATATAACTCCATAATAATTGCTCATCATTATTTTTAAGATCTTTTTGTTTAACAAATTTTCTTTTAATTATCTGAATTTCTTTACTATTGCAGACTTGAATTCTTTATCTGTTAGAAAGAACCGTTCTCTGTTTTTTCAAAGTTAATTTCTTGTGAGCTATCATTTTGATGTGATTCCATCCTGTGGTTTCAGGATGTGTTGTGTTTTTTATTTTTGCCCATGATATGGGATCTTATTGATTTACCTCTAATTTGTTTTGTTTTATTTTTTTGATTTTTGCCAGGGGGTGCTCTATTTTTGTTTCATTTTGTATTTTTACCCTTACAAGCTTCCATAGTGAATTTTGCTGTATCAGTGAGTGATGATGGCTGCTGGGTGTAGGATGGGCGCAGGGTGAGGGTGTGCTTGTCCTTTGGGAGGATATAGCTTTTTGCAGCCTAAAGGCAAGCGGGGCGGTCAGAGGGGAGACTTGATTTGTTTTGCTGGTGAAATTCTGCTGGCTGGGCCTGTGTGACTTGAACCTTCTGTCTGCACCTAAGTCCCTCGTATTCACCAAACCATTAAAAAGCAGTCCTTTCCACAGGCTGCTCAACCACCATCTTAGCCTCTGGATCCCATGTTATGGTTGCCCAAGCCCCAGGGTGTGTAGTGGTAGGTGCTCAGCACCTGTATGGTCCTGTTCTTTCTGCTTCCAATTTTCTCCTTCTGGGTTTTTTTCTAGCCAAGAGTGCATTGGCAGTGATTACAGGAACCCCTCCCCTGCTCAGATTTATCCAAGCTTGCTGCTGTGGCTCTGACTGAATTAGTGCCAATGAAGAGTGGTATGGCTGTTTCTGCAGTTTCTGCCTGAGAATAACCACTGTGAAGAACAAGGCAGCAATGGGATCACTGCTGCTGCAAGCCCTGGGTGGGCACTGGTGGTCAGTGGCTGTTCTGCACTCTCTTTAGTATGTTAGCGCAGGTAGGCAAAAAAAAAGTCTGTGTGCTTTTACTGTGCAACATCCACTTGTAAGGATGACTGTTAGACTCCTTGTGTTCTTCAAGTTGTTCTGACTGATGCTGAAGATAAAAAAATCCCTTTTTCTGTGCTGACTCCAAAAAACTGGGGTTTTTCTGAGTAGTGTCTCAGTGTATGTTTTCCATAGATGCCATCTTGGTCTCTCCAAAACACTTCAGAGTTTGATTTTTCATTAGGTGTGTTTTTTCTAGGTAAGCAAGTAGTTTTATTTTTTCAAAAAGGAAAAAAATATATAATCTGCTCTTAGAATCATTTATCATTTACTTGATCTTTTATTTTCATTTTCATTTATATCAGCTCTGATTTTTATTACTTCCTTACTTCTACTTCTTTTTGTCTTTAATCATTCTCCCCTCTGTTGTTTCCTCAGGTGTGTGGTTGGATATTATTTGGGTCTCTCTCTTGGGAGTCAATGTTCTTTGTGTCAAGGGGAACTGAGGTCTAGTGTGTGCTGGTTTCAGGCCACTGTGAGGCCTGGGACAGAGATCCAGAGTACCCAATGCCTGGTGGGTATTGTTTGCAAGTACCAACTTTTCAGAATTATCTCATGTCATCTTTATAAAATCTTTTTGATCAAGGCCTCTTATTTTCCATGACATCTAAGCAGGAAATTTAGAATCAAAGTGAATGAGTAAGTTGACCAAGATTTCAGCTTGTAAATGTAGGTGCTAGATTGGATTTAACTAGGTCTTTGGATTCAGAGTTCAAATTTTTTACTTTCATATTGATTAACTTGATTATTTTTGCATGAGTAAGGAATGATCTCTTATACAGTTATTATTCCTCTTCACTTAGCCTACATGAGGATAAAGTAAATGAGTTGTCTGGGTTTCTTCTCATTTCCCAAACATTTTAGAACATTTTACCTCATTTATTAAAAAGACTGATAATATCAAAAAACAGAAAATGTAAGAAATATGACACTTCTTTACTGATGGTGAAGCCTATGTAATCTAAATGTCATTTTTTAATGCCAAAATCTGGAACTTAGGTTAATTTGAGTCAAGACCATCTGTATATATTCCGTGAGTAGTCTATAGTTTTGAGGTGAACTACTCCATATATGTCTATTATGTCCATCTCTTCTTTTATGTCATTTAAAAACCTCTGTCTGGAGGAACTGTCTTATACTACAAGAGGAGTATTGAAGTCCCCTACTATTATTGTGTTGCTGTCAGTATCTCTATTTAGATCTGTCAATATCTGCTTGAAATATTTGGGTGCTTCTTATAAGGTGCATAAATGTTGATGTGTTAATTCTTTTGGTGTATTGATCCATTTACCATTATATGCTATCTATATTTATCTTTTTATAGTCTTTTGTAGAAATACTACTTTATTTGATATTAGTATAGTCATCTCTGCTTTTCTGAATTTGCATTAGCTTGGAGTACCGTTTTCCATCCATTCACTTTAAGCCTTTTGCTTGTTTCTCAACCTAAAATGAGTTTCTCATAGACAACATACAGTTGGATTTTGTTGGATTATTCAATTTAGCCACTCTATGCCTTTTGATTGGTGAGCTCAGTCTAATTACATTTACAGTAAATATTGACATCTAATAAGAACTTGCTGCTGCCATTTTGATTTTTGTTTTCTGGTTATGTTGATCTGTTTGTTACTTTGTTTGTATTAGAGTTTGCGTAGTTTTCTTCTTTTTGGTTAGCTAGTAGAGCCTCTTTTAACATTTCTTGTAGAGGAGGTCTCATGGTTGCAAACTCTCTTAGCTTTTGTTTGTTGGGAAAAAGTTTTATTTCGCCCTCAAATTTGAAAGAGAGTTTTGCAAGATATAATATTCTTGGCTGGCATTTTTTATCTTGAAGTAGTTTGAAGACAACATTCCATTCACTTCTAGCCTATAGAGTTTCTGCTGAGATCTCTGAGTTAGTCTGATAGGAGAACCTTTATATGTTGCCTGCTTTTTTCTCTGACTACCTTTAGAACTTTTTTCTTGGATATATGATAGTTTCACAATTATATTTTCTTGTTACAGTTCTTTAGGATTTATGTAGTTGGGTGTTCTGTTTATTCATTGATATTTAAGTTCATTAGTTGTTCTAGCTTTGGGAAGTTTTCAGCAATTATTTCCTTGAGTATGTTCTCTCTTCCCTTTTTTTTTTTCCCTTCACCTTCTGGGATACCCAGCATTCTAATCTTGCCTTTCCTGATGGTGTCGAATAGTGCACTGAGTGTTTCTTCATGGATTTTTTGTTTTGCTTTTAATTTTTAATTATTTTCTTCTTCTTGGCTCCTTTCTGCATTGCTATCCTCTTTATCATTAATCCTTTCCTCCATTTGGTTGTTCTAGTTCCATATCATCTATATTATTCTTAGTTTCATAATTTATCTCCTTCAAATTCTGTGTTTCTGTTAGTATTTTCTGTAGAGCCCAACATCAGCTTTTCACTGCTTAATTATTAAGACCTTTTTTGTTTATCTAAATTTTCTTTTAATTATCTGAATTTCTTTATGACTGCAGACATAAATTCCTAATATGTTAGAAAGAACTCTTCTCCATGTCTTCAAAGTTAATTTCTGGTGAACTAACATTTTGATATGATCCCGTTTCTTGTGGTTTCAGGGTTTGTTGTGGTTTTTTTTTTCCCCCATGATTTGAGATATTGTTGATTTATTGCATCTTTTTAAAATAATTTTTTCCAGGGGGCACTCTATTTTTGTTTTATTTTGTATTTTTACCCTTACAGATTTCCATGGGGCATTTGGCTGTGTCAGGGAGTGATGATGGCTATTGCTGGGTGGAGAATGTGTACAGGATGGTGTTTTGGTTGTCTTTGGGGAGCGTATAGCTTTTGCAACCTGACGGTGGTGGGGCTAGGTTTGTTTTGCTGAACTCTGTTGGTTGGGACTATGTGACTTGAGCCTGTTCTCTGTGCTTAAGTCCCGTGGAGTCACCAAACCATCAGAATCAGTCATTTCCAGAGGCTGATCCAAAATGGTCTTAGTCACTGGTTCTCGATTCTCTGGGGGCCCAACCACAGAGAATGTAGTAGAAGATGTTCAGCACCTATGTAGTCCTATTCTTTCTGCCTCCAATTTACTCCTTCTGGGTTTTTTCTAGCCAAGAGTACATTGGCAGCAATCACAGGAACCCTTCCCCTGCTCAGTTTTATCCAAGCTTGCTGCTCTGGCTCTAACTGAATTAGTGCTCATAGAGAGTAGCAGGGCTGCTTCTGCAGTTTCTACCTGAGAAGAGCTGCTGTGAAGTGTAAGGCAGGAAAGGGATCACTGCTACTGCCAGACCCAAGTGGGCAATGGCGGTCAAGGTGGCTGCTCTGCACTGTCTTTAGCATGTTAGCGCAGGTAGGCAAAAAAGTGGTTGTGTACTTTTACACACCCACTTGTACAACACCCACTTGTAGGTCTGGCTGTTAGACTCCTGTGCTTCAAGTTGTTCTGGCTGATGCTGAGGATGGAAAATCCCTTTTTCCATGTTGACTCCAAAATACTGGGGTTATTTTTCTGAGTAGTGTCTCAGTGTATGCTTTCCAAAGATACCATCTTGGTCTCTCCAAGAGACTTGAGAGTCTACCTTTTTATTAGGATTTTCTCTCCTTTTTTCTAGGTCAGTGTAGGTAGGCAATTGCTTAGAATCAGCAATCATTTGCAAGATCTTTTAGTTTTCAATTTCATTTATATCAGCTCTGATTTTT
Source organism: Solenodon paradoxus (assembly GCA_004363575.1). Taxonomy (NCBI): domain Eukaryota; kingdom Metazoa; phylum Chordata; class Mammalia; order Eulipotyphla; family Solenodontidae; genus Solenodon; species Solenodon paradoxus. The sequence goes on from RJWH01002897.1 coordinate 106,154, forward strand.
ATTACTTCCTTACTTCTACTGCTTTTTGCCTGTAATTGTTCTCCCCTCTGTTGTTCCCTCAGGTGTGTGGTTGGATATTATTTGGGTCTCTCTCTCAGTTTGGGGAGTCAATATTCTTTGTGTCAAGGGGAACCGAGGCTAGTGTGTGCTGGTTTCAGGCCACTGTGATGCCTGGGACAGAGGTCCATAGCACCCGATGCCTGGTGGGTATTGTTTGCAAGTATCAACTTTTCAGAATTTTCTCATGTCATGCTTATAAAATCTTTCTGATCAAGGCCTCTTATTTTCCATGGCATCTAAGTAGGAAATTTAGACTCGAGGTGAATGAGTAGATTTCCTAAGATCTTGGCTTGTAAATATAGGGGCACAATTGGATTCAAACTAGGTCTTGGACTCAGAGTTCAATTTTTACTCTCATATTAGCTAATATGATTATTTTTGCATGAGTAAAGAATGATCTCTTATTCAGTTATTAATCCTCTTCACTTAGACTACATAAGGATAAAGGAAAAGAATTGTTCTAGGTTTCTTCTCAGTGCCCAAACATTTTAGTACTTTTTACTTAGTTAATTAAATAAGATTGATGTTATCAAAACACAGAAGATCTAGAAATATAACACTTCTATATGATGGTGAAGCCTATCGAATCTAAATGTCATTTTTAATACCAAAACCTGGGACTCAGAAAGGTTAATTTTAATCAAGACCATCTGTAGAACAAATAGTAAAACTGCGATACAAATGGTTATATTCTTTTTCAAAGCACTCATTGTTTTTATTATTATTCACACTTATACTCTTCACACATCTTTACAGGTCTAAAACCTTCATACACAGTTTGCAATACAAAACCTTTACAGTTTTTTTGCTGCTTGGAACCTTGTTAAATGCAATCAAATTCATTAGACATCTTAAATATTTTCTCTTCAGAAAACCCTTTCATGACACTCAAAGGAGCATCACAGCACCTTATCATTGTTTTCTTTTCACATACCATGCATCAGTGCCATACTTTATTTGCTAATTTATTTTGTTGTTTGTTTCATCATTTTTAGATGCAAGCTCTATGAAAGCAGGAGCTTAGGAGAAATAGCAGCAATGCATTGATGACATTTTCAACTGATCCTTAACCATTCTGTAAATCCTTCCTGTATGAAATCAACTTTAAAAAAGAACATCTTTTAAAAAAGTATAAGGGAAAACTGGGCTCTCAGAGCATGAAATATTCCAAAGACTTTTTTCTTCAACAGGAAATCAGAAATTCATGGTAATTTCTTTAAGAATCTAATTTCTTAAGAATATGGAAAGGCTTGTCTATCTGTTATAGATGGTGCCTTTTTATAGAGCAAGTCAGACAGAAAACTTCAACCTTCAGCAACCACTCTTTACCTATATATTTTCTTATGTAATATGTATTAAAGTATATTTCTTAATTCCAGTTTTCATTTTATTTGCATTATTATGTTACCATATGAAAAATGCTATGGCATGATTATAGACTTATATATCAAAACTTACTTTTAAAAAGGGAGATAACTCTCACCTATTTCGTTTCTGCTTTTTATCTTCACATTGTTAAAAAGTTAACCTAAATATATTTCTCTTGTATAGGTTATTAGAGTACGTCAGTTAATTTTGTCCTTAGTCAAGTATAATTCTAACATATCAGGTAGGTTTACAACAAAAAAGTTTGTTTATCAAGACTCTGAGAAACTAGAAACTTTCATGAGGGGTCAAATATATGGAATAATTGGAAAATAAATGGAATGGCAGACATTTCAACCCAAATGACTCAGTAAAAATTAGAAATCTATGTGCATCACAGATTCTGTCTTCATTTATGCTTGATATTGTTTTAGCTAATATTCTTCATAAGAGAACGTGAGAAATTTGACTGTCAAAGAGGCCTGAAATTTGATGAAGATGCTAATCTGTGTTTTCATATGTCTGGAGAGTAGAATGGTCTTTCCTAATGAGTAAAGCTAGAATATATAATTAGATAGCCCCTTACGTCAATGGAATGACCAGGAAGAGAGGAGAGGCATTTCTGTACTTTTGTAATTTGAAGTTCATTCTATATACTTAGGGTTATTAAAATAATGGCTTTGTAGAAATAATGAAAAAGAGGGCAAATAAGAGAAATTTGTACTAGAAACTGTCACCACGGTTTTGCCCATAAATAGGTAGGCAAAAAGAAAGCTAGGTATCAGGGAGATGACAATTGGTGTCCAAGTCAGAGTTGAAGGAAAAAAATTCGGGTCTATCATAACTCTAATCAACTTGTTTACAGGAACGAAGTATTTCTCAAGTCAACAGTCTAAAAATTAAACAGGAGAGAAGTACACAGAAGGAAAATAGGACTATTTCTTAGTAACGTGCCCATGTCCCCAGTATCCTGAGATTTGAAAGGAAAATATTTCATTTAAGAAGTTGAACATTCAAAGGTAGAATTATCAAGTGCCTATGAATTTTGCTAAGATGAAGCTCTCTTTAAGAAAACCCTCATTGGCAACAGGTGCTAGACAGCTTGCTGTTAATGATTCTTCATTCATTTTGGTAAAGATTCAATAATTGGGGGCCATAATTTTTAGGATATTGATATAGAAGAGCAAAAAAGAAGAAGCTCTCTGAAGGAACCATTAATCAGTCAAGTGCAAAATTAGTTACTGGCGTCTTTCTATAATAAAGTGTTAAGATTATGTATTCATCATAGCCTAGTCTGATATACTACTTAATCTGAGTGTGATATAGTCAGTTAGGCAAGGCAGCCTGAGATGAATGATAATTTATCCCACCTAAATGAAAAATATTCTGCCCTCTTGTACTCAAGAAGGAAGGAAGAAGGACCATGAATATTCAGCTAAGGGGATCTTTTTACACAAGCCTCTTAAACCTTATCAAGGACCCACAAAATTCATAATATCGTACACAAGTTTGGTGAAGGATTAGAAGAGTGCATGTATTCGCATTTTCACAAAATCTCTCAAAAGTGTAATCTCTGGTAGATAGTATAGAAGGAGAATGAATAGCACTATTCAGAAGGAAAAAGAGAAGATAGTTCTAAGAAAAAGAAAGGAGCAAAATATTTCCAATTGTTCCAGCTCCTACTCTAAGGTGGCCCATACCTCTTCCCCATGACTTTTCTCAGCACATTCTTTACATCCTTGTTTCTCAAGCTATAGATCAAAGGGTTCAACATGGGAATCACTGTGGTGTAGAACACAGAAGCCACCTTCTCCTGAGTCATACTGCTACTGCTGGTAGATGGCTTAAAATACATAAATATGATGGAGCCATAAAAGAGTCCCACAGCTGTCAAGTGAGAGCCACAAGTACCAAAGGCTTTGGACCTGCCCTCAACTGAGGGTATTCGAAGAATGTTGATGAGTATGAAGATGTAAGAGATGATGATGGTCACAGTTGTAGTCAATACGTTGAATCCACCTATTATTATCACCATGAGCTCATTTAGGTGAGTGTTGGAGCAGGAGAGCTTTAAAAGAGGAAATATGTCACAGAAGTAATGAGAGATGACATTGTTCTTACAGAAGGAAAGTCTGAGCATGGAGATGGTATGAGCTAAGGCTCCAAAGGTTGCCACAGTGTAGACACCGGTCACCAATGCATTGCATACCTTTGTGGACATGGTGACATTGTAAAGCAGTGGATTACAGATAGCTACATATCTATCATACGCCATGGCAGACAGCATGAAACATTCTCCAATAGCAAAAATACAGAAGAAAAACAGCTGTGTCATACATCCAGGATAGGAAATAATGTTTTGTTCCTGTACAAAGTTTCCCAGGAGTTTGGGAGTAACAACTGATGAGTAGAAGAGATCAAGGAATGACAGATTGCCAAGAAAAAAGTACATCGGGGATTGGAGCTTGGAATTGAACGTGATTAGGAGGATCATACCCAGGTTTCCCACTACAGTGACACCATAAATCCCTAAAAATAGGAGGAACAATGGCAGCTGGAGTTCTGGTTGGTTGGTTAATCCTTCAAGCACAAACTCAGTCACAATGGAATAATTGCATCTGGTCATTTCCTTCAGGATACAGGGGTTATGTAGCTAGAAAAAAGAAACATCGCATGAATTAGGAAAATTATGATACCATGACTGGCAATATTTTTGTTGTTTTTTTTTTAGCTTTGTGAGGAAAAAGCCAGATCATCAAATTATAATGCTATTAATAATAAGCCATTTCATTATAATTTTATTATTATGCTATGATTTCATTTTATTATCATTTCATGTGGTCTGTGTTATATATGACTAAATATATTTTTTAAGTACACAGAATTAAATATCAATACAACTGATGTAAAAAATTGTCAAACAGAACTGCTAAGTTAAAACTCACAGTAAGTTTTACTTAAAGATGAAATTGGTATCTGGAATAGACACAGCAATTATGAGTTGACTGAAATACTGTCATACAATGCTGGAAACGGTGTGACATATCAAGGCTTTATTAAGAATTAAGAACATGAGCTCAAATTTTATGGGTGTTTTCATGTTCACTATCACATGCATTTAGTATTCAATGTTATTAGCCATGCAACACAGAATACTGCCCCTGGTAGGAACTGATCAAGTAAGCATATATACAGGTTAGAGCTGAAAACTAGAGGAAAGATCAGAGACTTTGATACTCCACTTAAGGAGGATGTACCCTACTTCTGAAGTTCCATGATTCAACTGAATACTCTGCTACATATTTCTCTAAGAAAAGCCCTGAATATATAATGTCTGTACCATCAAGAAGTCATAGAGATGAGGAGGAGGACAAGAGAACTGTTCCTATTGCCCCACCCAAAACACACCCACAAGCAACAGAAAATTCCTCGAATTCAGTTGTCTTAACAAATAGCCATATATATCCAAGTTAATTCCATTTCATAGTGACAGCTTTAGGGAAAGGACACCCAGAATTTGGTTACTCAGATGCTCTTTGTTTTTTCTCTTGTAATTTGAGATAAATTTACACCAGCAACTATATGGCAGACATTATCTGTCCATTGCCTTGCCGATTTTCTTTAAAGTTGAATATTACAAGCAACTAATATGAAAATTAATTTGATAGTTATTATTGAAAATTAAGAACAATGAAACTTTATTCTTACCATCTCTAAAGCCAGGATCCTGTGCCAGCTATGTCACTATTCACTCTGTGATTTGGGGAAAAACAAATGACCTCTGCTTTTCTGTATGAGAATGGAGTTGGGCAGATTTTCTCTTATAGTTCTAGGTTTTAATGCACTGAATGAGCAATAAAGAGATACCCTTCTATTTCTACACCCTGAGTTGTGCTTTCTAAACAAGGGAATAATTGAAATGCTGTTTGTAGGACTTTGACCTCTAAGGAAATGCATGAGGAAGCATTCTCCTAGGACCATAATATCCAAGGGATATTCTCAGAGGTGAAATTCTCCTGAGAAGATACAAAGCAATTAATATTATATTTGGCCCCAAATAATGGTACAAAGAGACTGTTGGCATTTTCAATGTATACAATTCAATATTTGAGGTGCTTCTTGGAGGGAGAAAACTTTTTGAACAAAATGGGTATTGCTCACGTGTGTAACCATTGTAGGACAATGACAAACAGCATTTGAGTGAGAAGGTTCTCACTTCCAACGAAAAGAGAAACAAGTCCTCATCTCTGTGATCCATAAACAGACCTCAGAAATTTGACACAGATTTCTGATTTTTGTGCTGCATATACAATATATATCTTTCACCTGGAAATGCAAAAAAAAATACTAGTGTTAGTAATGAGGGTCAAGAGTCACCTCTCTTCTAAATAAAATTTTTGCTGGTTTTGATTCAGTTATAACAAGAAGTTCTCATAAGAGTGTATGTGGACTTCCTAGTGGCCCCATCACACTTAATGCTGAGAAGCTTGATCTTTTTCTGCTAAGATTAGGACAAAGGCAAGTATGTCAGTTTTCTCCAATATTTCTTAACATCATAAAGGAAATCTTATCATGATAGGACAAGAAAATTAAATTAAATTAAAAAATATTCTTTGTTAGAAATAAGGCTCTCTGTTCATAGATGACATGATTATCTTTTTGAAAATTTCAAAATTCTACTAAATTTTTTACTGGAATTGAGTATAACAAGGTTGGAAGATATAAGGTTAATATATAAAAGGCAACTTATCTTAATTCCAGGTATGAAACTTTGAGTTTTAAAACTTAAACTATGATAATATACGAACACCAAAAAAATGAAATAATTTTCTCTATGCTTACTATATTATATAAAGGTACACATGAGGAATACTACAAAATGCTAATAAAAGACATTAAGTAAATTTAAGTAAGTAGATATTCTTTGAACATGGATAGGGAAGATCAATATTACTGAGATTTCTTTTGATCAGAGATATGATCAGAATCAAAGTTACAGCAAGTTTTTTTGTGGATATTTTAAAAATTATTGAAAAATTTGTATGGAAAGACAAATAACCAGGGTAACCACCAATATTGAAGTCAAAGTCAGAGGACTGGTTTTTCCATACTTTAAAATTATTTAAAAATTACAGTAATCATGACAGTGTGAATTAGACAAAATGAAAATAAGTCAGAGGAGCAGAACAGAGAACTCAGTAACAACACTGCAAAGATAGAATCAACTGACAAAGAGCTAAGATTATTCATTGGCAAAATGAGTGTCTTATCAACAAATTATGCCGCATCAAGTGGGTATTCACATTCCAAAACCTTGATCTAGACAAAGGACTTAATATCTTTCACAAAAGTCACGCCAGATTTGGTGTAGAAATAACCATAAAATCATAAAACAATTAAAAGATAGGGTAAAAGCGTAAGATAAAAGCGAGTTGAATTTAAATTTGGATGAATTTTTAGATACTATGACAAAAGTAAGTTCTATAGGAGAAAACACTGATACTGCATTTCATTGAAATTATTCAACTATGAAAAAGACATTATAAAGTGAATGAAAAGACAAATATCTTGGGAGAAAATTTTTACCTTTCAAATCCGATATAAAAGTGGGCAACTAAAATAATTAATGATTTATCAAAACAACAGTGAGAAAACAAAGAGCACCATTTAGCTACAGGACAAAATGTCTGAACAGACATCTCACCAAACGAATAATACAAGTAGTGTATAACTATATAAAAATATACTCAACATCACATGTCATCATAAAATTGCAAATTAAAATAGTTGTTGCAAACTAGCCAACGAGATCAGAGAGACATACCAGAGTTAAAGAGAATTTAAGAGGTGTTTATTAGCCGGCGGTGTACAGGACCTCATTGGCCTCAGGCAGTGCCATGTCTTTAAGGTCTGGTTGGGTAACCTGCAAGTTGTTCATTATCTCATTGCCGTCGTGGACTGGCATGGTCAGATCATCGTCCAGGAGCAGGCTTGCTGGGTTGAGGGTGGTTATGTTCTGAAACAATGTGGGGCTGATCCAAAAGTAAGACTCGGAACTGAGTCACATGAGCGGTTGACATCCATCTTTCAGTGTATGGGGCAGTGACAATTAGTTCTTGCCCTAAGGTGAGCTTATGGGTCTCCTTGACCAAAACTGCTGTGTCAGCAACCATCCTGAGACATCCGGGCCATCCCACTGCTATGGAGTCCAGCTTTTTGGACAAATAGGCTACCAGCCACTTCCAGGGTCTTAAGGGCTGAACCAGCACTCCCTTGGTGATTCCCCAGGCCTCCAATACAAAAAGCTGAAAAGGTTTTAGGACGTCAGGCAAGACAAGTGTTGGGGTTGAAATTAAAGTCTTTTTGAGGTTTTCAAAGGCTTTCTGCTCTATCTCTGTACATTTCAGGGCCTCCATGCCACCAGTACAAGCATAGAGTGGCTTGGCCATAATCGGCAGTATCCCATTGCCCCCAGAAATTTTCATACTTGCCTTTTAATAGTGGGGACAGGAATCTGGAGGATGGCTCATATACAGTCAGAGGATAGAGTCTGTCTTCCTTCCTCGATCTGGTACCCCATATACATTACCTTGGGACAGCAGAGCTGGGCCTTCTTGGCTGATACTCGGCAGCCCAATGTCTGGAGGTAGTCGATTAGATTTCGGGTTGTCTGGAGACAGCGTTCCTCGGTGGCTTCCGCCAGCAACAGGTCATCAACATTTTGAAAGAGCATGTAGTCCTGGTGGGCCTGCCGGAAGCTCATCAGGTCAGCCCTGAGTGCCTCATCGAACAAGGTGGGGGAGCTTTTGAAACCCTGAAGAAGTCTGATCCAGGTGAGCTGACTGGAGAACCCCATCCAGTCTGATCTACCCATTCAAATGCAAAGATGGGCTGGCTGACTGGAGTGAGTAGAATGCTGAAGAAGGCATCCTTTAAGTCCAGTACAGTGTAAGTTTGGTGGCTTGGGGGAAGTAGGCTGAGTAGGGTGTAAAGGTTGGGAACTGTCAGGTGTGTGGTCTCCACCCGCTTATTGACTTCCCTGAGGTCCTGGACTGGCCTGTAATCTTTAGTCCCAGGTTTTAATATCAGCAGTAAGAGGGTGTTCCAGGGAGATTGACAGGGTACCAGGATTCCAGCCTGCCTGAGGTGTCAGAATTGAATTGCTATCCCTTCCCTAGCTGCCCAACTCATGAGGCATTTTCTTACCGTGATGGGGGTGGCCGAGGAGAGGAGTGATTACTGGAGGCTGATGGGCTGCTAGTCTTGGGAGTTCGTCTCGGCCCAAATGGTCAGGTAGGTTTTCTGGAGCTGCTGTTGAAGGCTGGAGTTCTCTGGTGTTTTCTCCAGGATGGTGGGTTCCTGTAAGGGGTATTCCTCAGAGAGGGGACATGTTAAAAGCAACTGCAATTCTGTTTCTTTTCCTTGAGGGCTTCCAAAGGTCATGGTGGCTCCCTTCTCCCGGAAGGAGATTGTGGCCTGGAGTTTTTGCAATAGGTCCCAACCCATCAGTGGATAGGGACATTCTGGCATAACCAAAAAGGAATGAGAAACAGTTCCTTGCCCTAAATTGACTATTCACTGGGTAGTCCATGGATAGCAAACAGTGTCCCCAGCAACACCTTGTACAGGAGTTTTATTGCAGGTGATCAGTCTGAGAGCCTCTGTCAGAACTGAATGAGTGGCACCTAGTATCCATTAAAAAGTTTCCTTTCTTCCCCCTGATTTTTGCAGTAACCATTGGCTCCCAGGGGGTTAGTGAAAAAGAAACATGGCCCCATCAGTTTTAAAGATTTAAGACCTGTGGGCTCCAGTTTCCCAGCTTCTTTGGGCATTCATTTTTCCAATGACCTCTTTGCAATAGGCACACTGGTTTTTCTCTAGGGGGGGGCCCTAGACTTTTCTCTTCCTCCTGGTTTTTCATAGCTTCCTCTTCAGGGTGGTCCCCGAAGAGGATCGTTTATTTCCCTAAGTGCTGCTACCATTGCTTTTGTCAATTTTTTATTTCGTTTTTCTTCCATTGAGTCTTTAGTATACTCTGGGGAATCCGGGTTGATGGGGGTAGATACCCGGTACGCCTTACAGAGGCACTCAACAAAAGCCACTGGAGACTCCTGAGTGTCTTGAACAATTCCAGAAACCTTTGAGAGGTTTGCTGGCATTCAAGCCACAGCTTTTAGCCCAGATAACAGAAACCGGTGTCCAGGGATCTCCTTCCCCCACTATATTTGGGGCACAACTGGGGCCGGTTGAAGAGCAAGCTTCCTCAATTTGGTACCAATTTTCCTCTAAAGAATCCCCTCCTGGCCCCCAACACTGCTGTTCTACCCTCCAATTTAATTCTTTCTGGTTCCTCAGAAGTAAACATTATGTTTAACAGTTGCTGGCAATCTTCCCATGTTGGCTTATGTGTCTGCAAAATGGATTCTACTAGAGTGATTAGGGCTTGGGTTTTTCCTGAGAATGGGGGATTCTGGGCTTTCCAATTACATATCGCTGGTGAAGAGACCATATACTAAGGACCGTCCCCTGTCATTGACAGGGCAGGCTTCCCTCAGGGGAAGAATGTGGTCCCCTTCTTTCCCATATCCTGACTGACTCCAGGTATGGGGAGGTGAGGATACAGTGGAAAAAATGACTGTTTCCTGAGGGGGCTGAGGTCAGCCGGTACCCGGGGTTGTAAGGGGGAGAAAGTGAGGGCTCCGCGAGTGCCGCTTGTAGAGTGTAGCAGCAGCTGTGGAAGCTTCAGCTTGGGAGGTGAGCGCCCAGCCCCACCCTGCCTTGTGCCTGACCCACCACAACATAGGCTTGTGTGTGTGTGTGTGTTGCTGCTGCTGCTGCTGCTTGTGGCCTTGCTCTGCCTGCCAGCTGCCGCGGATTTAGATAGCAGGTGGCGCCAAACTGGGAAAGCATCACAGAAATGCCAGAGAAAACATCCCAGTGGGGTTTTCTAGGAGCTGGGTTTCCCACCAGAAGAGGAGCATCTTAGGTCCACAGGCCAACTAGCTGCACAGCAGGCAGGGCTGAGCACAGGACGCTGGAACAGGGACTGCTGACCGCACATTGTGCCAGGCTCCCCGTATCTTGACTGAGCTTGGACCAAGCAGCCCAACCACTGTTCCACGCGGCAGCTCAGGCAGACTTAACAGAAAATCAGACTTACATCCGAGATCCCGGACTCTTTAATTTGTGCCAATCGGGGGAATGGTTGGCATCTATTAAGGTGCTGGCGGACCCACACATACAAAGCCTGGAGCCCTGGAATGTCTCAGGTGGCGCCTCTCCTCGAGATCAGTGAGTGGGTCAGCCAGTCTCCCACAGAGGCAGTCTGATCCTGTATGTCTCTTACCAAACTCTGGAGAGTCTGGGGATCTCGCTGGGGCCTTCAAAAGTTGAAAAGTAGCCAACAAGATCAGAGAGACATGCCAGAGTTAAAGAGAATTTAAGAGGAGTTTACTAGCTGGTGGTTGCAAGGGGGAGAGCACCACCAAATCGAGCAGCCCCACACACAAATAGCGCAGCATATTTATCGCTTGGTTCTTCCGGGTGTGCCCTGGTATGTGTGTAAGTGATTCTCACAAAAGCAGAACAAGTAGTTATTTCAACATTTTTCTGTTAGGGTGTCTCTGACCAGGAGAGCAGTCTGTGGTCAGAGCACATTGTTCTGGACATTCCTGATACATGCTGGGCCTCAGGGCTGGGCTTGTGAGATGAGTGACCTGCAACCTTGAAGTTGTTCCAGTTCCTTGTTTCACAATGAGATACCACGATACATTTATAGGATTTCCTCCCACCATCAATAGTGATGGCATGGAAATATGAAGTGTGAGAAAGTCTTCCTCACATTGAAAACAAAGGTTGCCTCTCAGTAATGTGCTTCCATTTAACATAGTGGTAGCTTGTGGCATAAACTACTGTGAAGTCCACAAGTGAAATCCAGGCCCTCTCTCAGTAAGCAACCCCTCCCCTCATATCTATGAATAACACATACTCTTAAAATTTTTTCTGTTTCTTTGTTGTGACCTGATAGTGTCATATGTATTTGTCTTCTTGTGTATTGTACTTCTTTGAAACTAAAATCTAACTCTAGTGGAGGCAGAGATTTTGCATTTTGTTCATCTTTGTATCACTAATATAAGGAAGACTACAAAATGGGTACTAGATTTTCAAATATTGTTGTATGAATGACCAAATGAATAAATCAATGAATGTATGATTTCGATTTCACCAGCATCTTTGGGGTGATTACAGTACAATAGCAGAGATCAATGAAGGACAAAGGACTGAGAAAATAGTACACTGGAGAGTGAAGTTGAGAACTGATTGCAATTTTGCAAATAAGAGGATCATGCCCAAATTCCCCACCACAGTGACCACATACATCCCCAGGAACAGGATGAAGACAGGTAATTGAAGCTCTGGGCATTTTGCTAACCCTTCAAGGATGATCCAAGTCACTGAAGAATGATTTGAAGTAGTCATTTCCTACAAGATATTATCTGTTGTAAGAAATAAGAGAAAGTAGGTGCATTAGGATTTTGATTCCCAAAGCAAATGAATGCCTGTCTTGGAGGTTTCCATTTTGGATAGACTCACTTTTCCCTGACTACATCCTTTCCGAAGACAAATTCAAACTCAAGAACAAGTGTCAGTAATGTCACATGAGCCTTGGTTTCAAATGTTCCTCTTTATTCAGAGTGTTCTCAGGCTTAAGCACATAACAGTCTCACTTGAAGGAAGCACAAACTTTCAATACTTACCTTTTTACTAGTACCTTTAAAAGAATATTGCTCACCCTCTTATTAGTCTATATGGTTCTATCCTTGTCTAATATTGAAAACAGGGTATTATTGATCTATAGGATGTGTTTTGAATATTTTCCTCCTTTAAAATTGTCTGGAAGATTTTGAGTAGGATGGAGTTTTGTTGTTCTTTCAATGTTTGGCAGAATGGGTAGCCATCTGTATGTAGGCTCTTAATTTTTGGAACTTTTTTATTACTTTTTAAATTTCTATCCTTTTGATTCGTCTAAGTTAACTGCGTCCCGGGATTCTGTAAACCTGTCCATTCTTCAAGATTGATGTATTTTTAGCGTATAAGTGTTCATAGTAGTCTATGATCCTTTGTATTTCTGTGATGTCATTGGTAATATCACTTCTTTCATTTCCGAGTTTTGGGTGGTTTTTTTTTTTTTTGGAAGTAGGTCTCACTCGCATAATAACAAGTAGCAGGATTGAGAGCAGAGCACATTGTATGTGCCTCTAGGTCTATATTTGTACAAAGTGCACCTGCCTTGCAGTACTTTTTTTATTAATTTTATTTGTTATTATTATTGAAGGAATATTGCGTTTTGACAATACTTGCTTTGAGGTATATATAACAGCATTTTACATTCACTTATGTCAAAATAGGTTTACTAATATTAGCCCCTTTTGTTTTCTCCCTTCATTTACAATTAATTCCCTTCCTCCCATTTCCCCCATCCCTCCCTCCTCACTTTGGTAACCCCTGACTTGACTTTTTGTCTCTCACCACTAAGAGGCAAATGTTTTTTTTTTTTCCATCTATTGAGATAGTCCCATGGTTTTTGTCCCTTTTTGTTGATATAGTGCACCACGTTTATTTATTTGCATATATTGAACCATCCCTGCATCCCTGGAATAAAACCAACTCAAGATTGATCTTGGTGCATGATTCATTTTATACGCTGCTTAACTCAGTTTGCTAGTATTTTGTTGGTATTTTGCATTAATATTCATTAAGGATATCAGTCTGTAGGTTTTCTTTTGTTTGTTTTTCGTTGCTGTCTTTATCTGGTTCTGGAATCAGTATAACGTTGGCGTCATTAAAAAGTGTTTTTCCTCTTCTATTTTTTGCAATGGTTTAAGAAGGATTGAAATTAATACTTCTTTGAATGCTTTGTAGCATTTCACTGGGGAAACTGTCTGATGGAGGGCTTTTCTTTTTGGAAGATTTTTTATCAGTATTTCAGTTTCTTGTTTGTGACTAATCTGTTCATGGTATCCAGTTCCTCTCAATTTGGGGACATTGTACATTTCCAGAAATGTGTCCTTTTTTTTTCTAAGATATTCTATTTTTGCCATGTAGTTATTTGCAGTACTGTCATATCATCCTCTGTATTTCTGTTATATCTGTTGTGATTATTACTTTTTCATTTCTGATTCTGTATTTCTCTCTTCTGTGCGAGTCCAGGATATTTAGCTGAGTTCAAAATTCTTAGTTTTATGTAATCCCTTTTGTTTATTTTGGATTTTATTTGCCCGTATCTTGCTTATTCTTTCAAAAACCAACTTTTGGTTTTATTAATTTTTTGAGTAGACTCTGATTTCTCTTTCATTGATATCTGCCCTAATCTTTATTATTTCCTTGCTTCTGTTGGATTTGGGCTTTTGTTTTTCTTCCTCTTCTAGTGCCTTTAGGTGCTGCCTTAGGTTTCTAGTGAGTCTTCTTTTTTTTTTTTTTTTTTTTGAGGTAGGATTGTATCGCTATAAATTTCCCACTTATTATTGCTTTTCCTGCATCCCTTAGATTCCAATATGTCATGTCTTCATTTTCATTTGATTCTTCGCATTTTAATTTCTTCCTTCATTTCCTCTCTCACCAATTGTTTGCTCAGCAATGTGTTGTTTGTTTTCCACTCTTTTGAGGTTTTCCTCTCTTGTTTTGGTTGATCTTTAGTTTGATGTCATTGTGATCTGAGAAGCTGCTAGATAAGATTTCAATCTTTGAATTTATCAAGACTTGGTTTGTGTCCCAACATTCAATCTATCCTTGAGAATGTTCCATGAGAAACTGAGAGGAATGTGTAGTCTATAGTTTTGGGGTAAAGTACTCTCTATCTATTATGTCCTGCTCTTCTATTTTTTTCATTTAAAGATCTAGTTTTTTGGTTGATTCTCTTCTGGAAGATCTGTCCTATACTGAAAGAGGAGTATTGAAGTCCCCTGCTATTATTGTGTTGCTGTCAATATTTCTATTTAGTTCTGTTAATATCTGCTTGAAATATTTGGGTGCCCCTTTATAGGTTGCATGCTAAAAGTGTTAAGTTTTTTTGGTGTTTTGATCCCTTTGTCATTATAGAATGTCTATAATTATAATTTTTATATTCTTTGGTTGAAATATTGCTTTATCTGATGTGAATATAGTCATTCCTGCTATCTGAATTTTGCATTAGCTTGGGGTACCATTTTCCATCCATTCACTTTAAGACTCTGCTTGTCTCTTAGCCTAAAATGAGTTTCTCATAGACAATATATAGTTGGATTATGCTTATTTCACTTAGCCACTGTGCACTTTTTGATTGGTGAGTTCAGTCTACTTACATTTGCAGTAATCATTGACATTTAAGAACTTGCTACTGCCATTTTGATTTTTGTTTTCCAGTATGTTGATCTATTTGTTACTTTTTTAAATTTTTGTTTAGTATTCTTCTCTTTGGTTTAGCTAGTAGAGCTTCTTTTAACATTTTCTGTAGAGGAGGTCTCATGGTTGCAAACACTCTTAGCTTTAGTTTATTGGGAAAAAGCTTTATTTTTCCCTCAAATTTGAAAGAGAGTTTTGCAAGATACAGTATTCTTGGCTGGCATTTTTTACCTTGAAGTAGTTTGAAGACATAATTGCATTCTCTTCTAGCATGTAGAGTTTCTGCTGAGATGTCTGAGTTAGTCTGATAGGAGTACCTTTGTACGTTACCTGCTTTTTCCTCTGACTACCTTTAGAATTCTTTCTATGTCTGAAATTTTTGATGGTTTCACAGCTATGTATTCTTAGTGTAGTTCCTTAAGATTTGAATAGTTGGGTATTTTGTTTACTTCATTGACATTTATGTTCATTACTTGTTCTAGCTTTGGGAAGCTTCCAGCAATTATTTCCTTGAGTCTGCTCTCTCTTCCCTTCTTTGTCTCATTTCCTTCTGGGATACCTAATAGTCTACCGTTGCCTTTCCGGATGTTGTCAGCTAGTTCTCTGAGTGTTTCTTCATGTTTTATGTTTTGTTTTGTTTGTTTTTCCTTTTGATTTCTCTTTCTTCTTCTTGGCTCGTTTCTGCATTGCTATCCTTTTTATCACTAATCTTTTCCTCCATTTCGTTGTTCTAGTTATATAGCTTCTATATTATTCTTAGCTTCATGAATTATCTCCTTTAAATGCTGATTCTCTTAGTTGTTTCCTCTGTAGAGCTCCAATATCAGCTCTTGTCGCTTAATGGTTTTTAAGACATTTTTAATTTATCTAAATTTTCCTTTAATTACCTTAATTTCTTTATGATTGCAGAAAATTCTTTATCTGTTAGAAAGAAGCATTCTCCGTATCTTCAAAGTTAATTTCTGGTGAGCTATCATTTTAATATGATCCCATTTCTAATGGTTTAAGGGTGTGTTGTGTTTTTTCTTTTTCCCCATGATTATGGATCTTGTTGATTTACTGCGTTTTTTTCCAGGGGGCACTCTATTTTTGTTTTATTTTGCATTTTTACCCTTACAGACTTCCAAAGTGAGTTTTGCTGTATCAGGTAGTGATGATGGCTACTGTTGGGTGGAGCATTGATGTGGAGTGGGGTTGTGGTTGTCCTCAGAGAAAATTTAGCTTTTGCAACCTGATGGCGGTGGAGATAGGCTTTTTTTGCTGGTAGAACTCTACTGGCTGGGACTATGTGACTTGAGCCTGCTCTCTGTGCTTATGTCCCTTGTAGTCACCAAGCTTTCAGAATCAGTCCTTTCCATAGACTTCTCCACCATGGTCTTAACCACTGGTTCCCAATTATCTGGGGACCCAACTCCAGAGTGTGCATGTAAGATGCTCAGCATCTGTGTGGTCCTGTTCTTTCTCCTTCTGGATTTTTTCTAGCCAAGAGTGCATTTGCAGCGATCACAGGAAACTCTCCCCTATTCTGTTTTATCCAGGCTTGCTGCTCTGGCTCTGACTGAGTTAGTGCTCATAGAGAGTAGCATGGCTGCTTTTGCAGTTTCTGCCTGAGAAAAGCCACTGTGAAGAGCAAGGCAGCAAAGGGATCACTGCTGCTGCAAGCCCAAGGTGACAACAGCAGGCAGAGTTGCTGTTCTGCACTCTCTTTAGTATGTTAGCGCAGGTAGGCAAAAACAGTGATCGTGTACTTTTACTGTGCAACACTCACTTGTAGATCTGTCTGTTAGATGCCTGTTCTCAAGTTGTTCTGGCTGATGCTGAAGATGGAAAATCCCTTCTTCTGTGTTGACTGCAAAATACTGGGGTTATTTTTCTGTGTAGTGTCTCAGTATGCTTTCCATAGACACCATGTTGGTCTCTCCAAGAGACTTCTGAGTCTCACTTTTTTATTAGGATTTTCTCTCCTTTGTTATAGGTCAGTATAGGAAGTCATGTGTTTTTGTTTATTTTTTCAAAAAGGAAAAAAATATAACCTGCTCTTAGAATCATTAATCATTTACATGATCTTTTTGTTTTCAATTTCATTTATATCAGCTCTGATTTTTATTATTTCCTTACTTCTACTGCTTTTGGGCTTTAATTGTTCTCCCCTCTGTTGTTTCCTTGGGTGTGTGATTGGATATTATTTGGGACTCTCCCTTGGTTTTGGGAGTCAATGTTCTTTGTGTCAAGGGGAACTGAGGTTTAGTGTGTGCTGGTTTCAGGCCACTGTGAGGCCTGGGATAGAGGTCCAGAGTACCCGATTCCTGGTGGGTATTGTTTTGAAGTACCAGCTTTTCAGAAATTGTCTCATGCCATCCCTATAAAATCTTTCTGATCATATTCTGATCATGATTTTCCAAGACATCTAAGTAGGAAATTTAGACTCAAGGTGAATGAGTAGGTTGCCCAAGATCTCAGCTTGTAAATGTAGGGGCACGATTTAATTCAAACTAGGTCTTGAACTCTGTATCCAAATTTTTTACTCTCATATTGGTTAACTTGATTAACTTTGCATGAGTAAAGAATCTCTTATACGCTTATTAATCCTCTTCACTTAGACTACATAAGGATAAAGTAAATGAGTTGTTCTGGGTTTCTTCTCATTGCCCAAACATTTTAGAACTTTTTACTTAGTTTATTAAAAAAGATTGATGTTATCAAAACACAGAAAATTCTAGAAGTATAACACTTCTATAATGATGGTGAAGCCTATCGAATCTAAATATCATTTTTAATACCAAAAACTGGGACTCAGAAAAGTTTATTTTAATCAAGACTATCTGTAGAACAAATAGTAAAACTAGAGTACAAATGGTCATATTCTTTGTCAAATCACTCATTGTATTTATTATTATTCATAGTTATCTCTTTACGCATCTTTACAAGTCTAACACCTTCATAGGCAGTCTGTAATACCAAAACCTTTACAATTTTTATTTTTTGCTGCTTGAAACCTTATGAAATTCAACCAAATTCATTGGACATCTTAAATACTTTCTCTTCAGAAAACCCTTTCATGACACTCAAAGGAGCATCACAGCACCTTATCATCCTGTTTTCTTTTCACATACCATGCATCAGTACCATACTCTATTTGCTAATTTGTTTTATTGCTTTTTCCATCATTTTTAGATGCAAGGTCTATGAAAGCAAGAACTTAAGTTAATGTTTAAATTGTTCAAAACAACTTAAATGCATTTAAAACTTTTTTCATCACACATATATTGGTGTTTAGTCATGAGAATGAATGCCTCCTCTGCAATAAGGATTCCAGGAAGCTACAACTGGAAGATCAAGGGCTCCCGGTACTTGCATACTTTTTCTTTCTGCTTCACTTTTATTTTTAAAAAGTACATTGACATACTCTGTGTTATCTTGTGTATTCTTCAAACTGTACAACTTTCAGTCTTTGCAATCTCCAAAAGAAAGGATTTCTATTAGAATGGAGCAGCCAATAATGTCAAATACACAGGTATGTCCAGGAAAATAAAAATACATAAATGTTATTTTGAAAATTGTTTTGATTTCTGAAAGTGTTAATGTTTCATTAGTTTATAATACCGTATGTTTCAAGAGAATATGTACACACCTCAGTTAATGTTTATAAAACATCTCAACACTACCAAAGATCAAGTGCCCATCTCCTCTATCAACTTAGCTTCTTCTATCTGTACTTTCCTTTACCCTGCTTTTGTACTATATCTGTTTTCTACTATCTATTAATATGTTCTCTGCATAGCTTTTTCTGTGACTTTCTGTTTACTTCATTCATTTCTGCTGAGTTTTGTACTCAAAATGTTCTATCAATAGCCACTCTTCAATTATTATTTCCTCTCAATTAAATAAACAGATATCAAATGTGGAGATGGATCAGTTTTATAAATGAACACGCTATGTAAATAGCAATAACAGAAGTCAAATATTCTGAGACTATTCATTCTTTCCCACTGCTTGTCAAAATGCCACCTCCAATGTACTACTATTCTTATTTGTGTTACCATATATGAGTTTGCCTATGATAGAACTTCAGACTTATTTTGTGAGCAGGTAATGTTGTTTGAATAGTTTACAGTAATCTTAATTTATTTATCAGTCTTTGATCAGTATAATGAAAGTAGTTACTTAATGTCTAGTTTTTGGAAAGATCGGCAAAAGAGAAAGATATTATAATTACTTCTTTGAGATTTTTTTCCTTTATCTTGGCTTTATTTCATTTTTAAAATTGTATACTCCGTTTTTTTTTCCCATTTTATTCAGACTCCAAAACTTACTTTCCCTCTTTTAATCTTTTCTCTTTAACATTTTTATCTTTCTTAGATTGCATCATTGAGTCTTATGTACACTTTCAAAATTTTTCTATACTCAATGTTCTAATGTACCAAAACCATTTTGAAATCAGTATGGTATGATCTGAAAACAAAGTAATTAATGAAATCCACTTCAGTTCTATAATAAAAAAATGAGTACTGATAAAAAAAGATTTACTATGGAAAGTAATGACTTACTGACACATACCACAACGGGGATGAAACTCAGAATAACAATATAGAGAAAAATAAGTACACAGTAAGAGGTACATACTCTATGGTTTAATTTACAGGAAAGCTTGAAAACAAAAGTAACCTATAGTGATAGAAAGATTTCCAATGCAGTTGGAATGGATAAGCAAAAGACAAGAGGAAACATTTAAGGGAAACTTTAAAAACATATTTTTGAAGGGGAACTATACTTGAATAAAAAGCTAAATATAAGAACTAAGGAACGGAAGAGGAAGTATAAGTGGTGAGTTTAGTCAGATTCTCTTACCAAACTCAGTTTTAAAATAGAACTGTTTCACTGGGATTCTTGCAAGTTGAATCAGATGGACAGAGGTGATAAACAAGTGGTTACTGAAATTGATTTTTACTTTTGATATTGGAAGCTATCAGAGAAATAGCAGCAATGTATTGATGACGTTTACAACTGATCCTTAACCAATCTGTAAATCCTTCCTGGATTAAATCAATTTTAGAAAAGAAGACCATCTTTAAAAACGTCTAAGGGAAAACTGGGCCCTCAGAGCATTAATATCCTAAGACTTTTTTCTTCAACAGGAAATCAGGTTTTCATGCTAATTTCTTTATGAATCTTATTTCTTAAGAATATGAAAAGGCTTGTCTATGTTAATATGTGGTGTCTTTTTATAGACCAAGTCAGATACAGAACTTCAACTTCAGTAATCACTCTCTACCAATATACTTTCTTATGTAATATGTTTTAAAGTATATTTCATAATTCCAGTTTTCATTTTATTTGCATTATTGTATGTTACCATATGAAAAATAATGTGTGATTATAGTATTAGATATCAAAACTTCCTTTTAAAATAAGGAGATAACTGTCACTTATTTCATTTCTGGTTTTGATCTTCACATAGTTAAAATGTCAACCTAATTATTTTTCTCTTGTACAGGTTATTTGAGTAGGTTAGTTAATTTTGTCCTTAGTCAAGCATAGTTATAACTTGTCAGCTAGGTGTACAACAAAAACGTTTGCTGATCAAGTGTCTGAGAAACTAGAATATTTTATGAGGATCAAATACATGGAATAATTGGAAAATAAATGGAATGGCAGACACTTCAACCCACACGACTCAGTACAAAATGTGAAATCTATGTGCATCACAGATCTCTTGCTTCTTTTAGGCTTTATATTGTTTTAGCTAATCTTCATAAGGGAACATGAGAAATTTGACTGTCAGAGAGACTTGAAATTTGATGGAGATATGTTTTTTTATATGTCTGGAGAGCAGAATTGTCTTTATTAATGAATAAAACTAGTTTATATAATTAGATACCCCTTACCACAATGAAATGACCAGGGAGAGAAGAGAGAGATTTCTGTGTTCTTCCAGTTTGAAGTTCGTTCTAACTACTTAGAGCTATTAAAATAATACCTTTGTAGCAATAACGAAAAAGAAGGCAAATAAGAGAAATTTGTACCAGAAACTGTCACCATGGTTTTGCCACTAATAGGTAGGCAAAAAGAAAGCTAGATAACAGGGAGAAGAGAATTGGTGTCCAAGTCAGAGTTGCAGAAAATAATTCAGGGTCTACCACAACTCAAGTCAGTTTGTATAGAGGAATTAAGTATTTCTCTGGTCAATAGTCTAAAAATTAAAGAGGAGAAAAGTATGCAGAAGGAGAATAGTACTTTTTGTAAGTAAATTGCCCATGTCCCCAGTGTCCTAAAATTTGTAAGGAAAATTTTTCATTTAAGAAGTCGAATATTCTAAAGTAGAATGATCAACTACCTATGAATTTTGCTAAGATGAAGCTATCTTTAAGAAAACCCTTCATTAGCATGCCAGCTTCTAGAAAGCTTGCTGTTAATGATCTCTTCATTCATTATGGTAAAGGTTCAATAATTGGGAACCATACTTTTTAGGAAAACAATATAGAGGGGGAAAATGATGAAGGTCTCTGAAGGAACCATAAATCAGTCAAGTGTAAAGTTATTTTTTAACTTCCTCCATGATTAAGTGTTAGGAATATATTTTTGTCGTAGCCTAGTCTGATATACTACTTAAACTGAGTGTGATAGTCAGGTAGGCCAGGCAGAATGAGATGAATGATAATTTACCCCACTAAACAAAAAACATTTTTTCCTGTTGTAACTGAAGAAGGAAGGAAGAAGGACCATGAATATTCAGCTGAGGGGATCTTTTTACACAAATCTCTTAAACCATATCAAGGACCCACAAAAATCACAATATCATGCACAAGTTTGATTGAGAGTGAGTATATTCATTTTTCACAAAATTTCTGAAAAGGTTACTATCTGGTAGAAAGTATAGAATAAGGAGACTGAATACTACTACTCAGAAGAAAAAAGAGAAGTTAATTCTAAGAAAAGGAAAGGAGCAAGCTATTTCTAAATGTTGCAACTCCTACCCTAGGGTGGCCCATACCTCTTCCCCATGACTTTTCTCAGCACATTCTTTACATCCTTGTTCCTCAAGCTATAGATCAAAGGGTTCAACATGGGAATCACTGTGGTGTAGAACACAGAAGCCACCTTCTCCTGAGTCATACTGCTACTGCTGGCAGATGGCTTAAAATACATAAATATGATGGAGCCATAAAAGAGTCCCACAGCTGTCAAGTGAGAGCCACAAGTACCAAAGGCTTTGGACCTGCCCTCAACTGAGGATATTCGAAGAATGTTGATGAGTATGAAGATGTAAGAGATGATGATGGTCACAGTTGTTGTCAACACATCGAATCCACCCACAATTATCACCATGAGCTCATTTAGGTGAGTGTTGGAGCAGGAGAGCTTTAAAAGAGGTAATATGTCACAGAAGTAATGAGAGATGATGTTGTCCCTGCAAAAGGAAACTCTGAGCATGGAGATGGTATGAGCTAAGGCTCCAAAGGTTGCCACAGTGTAGACAGCAGTCACCAATGCATTGCATACCTTTGTGGACATGGTGACATTGTAGAGTAGTGGATTACAGATAGCTACATATCTATCATACGCCATGGCAGACAGCATGAAACATTCTCCAATAGCAAAAATACAGAAGAAAAACAGCTGTGTCATACATCCAGGATAGGAAATAATGTTTTGTTCCTGTACAAAGTTTCCCAGGAGTTTGGGAGTAACAACTGATGAGTAGAAGAGATCTAGAAATGACAGATTACCAAGAAAAAAGTACATCGGGGATTGGAGTTCAGAATTGAAAGTGATTAGGAGGATCATACCCAGGTTTCCCACTACAGTGACACCATAAATCCCTAAAAATAGGAGGAACAATGGCAGCTGGAGTTCTGGTTGGTTGGTTAATCCTTCAAGCACAAACTCAGTCACAATGGAATAATTGCATCTGGTCATTTCCTTCAGGATACAGGGGTTATGTAACTAGAAAAAAGAAACATCGCATGAATTAGGAAAATTATGATACCATGATTGGCAGTATTTTTGCTGTTGTTTTTTTTTAGCTTTGTGAGGAAAAAACCTTATCATCAAATTAAAATGCTATTGATAAAAAATTATTTCATTATAATTTTATTTTTATGCTATGATTTTATTATATTATCATTTCATGTGGTCTGTGTTATATGTGACTAAATATATTTTTAAAAGTACGCAGAATTAAAAATCAATACGATGGATATAAAAATTGTCAAACAGAACTGCTAAGTCATAACTCACCGTAAGCTTTACTTAAAGATGAAATTGGCATCTGCAATAGACACTTAGCAATTATGGTTTCACTGAGATACTGTCATACAATGCTGGAAACTTGGTGTGACTTATATCAAGGCTTTATTAAGAATTAAGGACATGAGTTCAAGTTTTATTGGTGTTTTCATGTTCACTGTCATGTGCATTTGGTATTCAATGTTATTAACCATGCAACACAGAATACTGCCCCTGGTAGGAACTGATCAAGTAAGGATATAATAGGTCAGGGCTGAAAACTAGAGGAAAGGTCAGAGGCTTTGATACTCCACTTAAGGAGGGTGTGCCTTACTTCTGGAGTTTGGTGATTCAATCGAGCACTCTGCTATATATTTCTCTAAGAAAAGCCCTGAATAGATCATGGCTGTACCATCAAAAAGTCATAGAATTGAAGAGGAGGACAAGAGAACTGTTCCACCCAAAACAAACCTCAGGCAACAGAAACTTTCTCAACATCAGTCATGTTAACAAATAGCCATATGTATTGTGACAACTGTAGTGTTATTGAATATAAATAATTATCCAAGTTAACTCCATTTAATAGTGACTTTAGGAAAAGGACACTCAGAATTTGGTTACTCAGATGCTCTTCATTTTCTCTCCTGTAATGTGAGATAAATTTGCACCTGCAACTATACGGCAGACATTACCTGTCCATTGCCTTGCTGATCTTGCTTAAAGTAGAATAGTACAAGCACCTAACATGAAAATAAATTTGATGGTTGTTATTGAAAATGAAACTGTATTCTTACCATCTCTAAAGCCAGGATCCTGTGCCAGCTATGTCACTATTCACTCTGTGATTTTGGGAAAAACGCTGACCTCTGCTTTTCTGTATGAGGGTGGCGTTGGGTAGATTTTCTCTTATGTTTTAGTTCTAGGTTTTAATGACACTGAATGAGCAATAGATATCCTTCTATTTCTATACCCTGAGCTGTGCTTTCTAATCAAAGGATACTTCGAATTGCTCTTGTAGGACTTTGACCTCTATGGAGATGAATGAGGAAGCATTCTCCTAGGACCATAAGATCCAAGGGATATTCTCAGAGGTGATATTCTCCTGAGAAGACAGAAGGCAATTAATATTATATTTGGCCAAAAAAAAAGGTACAAAGAGAATGTTGGCATTTTCAATGGACACAATTGAATATTTGATCATGCTTCTTGGGGAGAGAAAACTTTTTGAACAAAATGGTGGATATCACTCACATGTGTAACCATTGCAGTATGATGACAAACAGCGTTTGGGTGAGAAGGTTCTCACTTCAACGAAGAGAGAAAAAGCCCTCATTTTATGCTCCATAAATAGAGCTCAGAAGTTTTTCACTTAGATTTTTAATTTTTGTGCTGAATATGCAATAAATATGTTTCTCCTGGAAATGAAAAAAAAAAAATCAATCCTAGTACTAGCAATGATGGTCAAGTCACCTCTCTTCTAAATAAAATGTTTACTGGTTTTGATTCAGTCATAGCAAGAAGTTCTCATGAGAGTGTATATGGACTTCCTATTGGCCCCATCACACTTTTTGCTGAGAAACTTGAGCTTTTCCTGCTAAGAGTAGGACAAACGCAAATAGGTCAGTTCTCTCCAATATTTTTTAGCATCATAAGGGAAATCTTATAATGACAGGACAAGAAAATAAAGTTAAAAAATATTCTTTGTTAGAAATATGGCTGTCTGTTCATAGATGACATGATTATCTTTGTGAAAATTTCAAAAATCTAAAATTTTTACTGGAATTGAGTATAAGAAGGTTGGAAGATACAAGGTAAATATATAAAAGGCAATTTATCTTAATTCCAGGCATAAAAATTTTTTCATTTGAAACTTAAAATAGAATACCAATACATGAGCACCAACAAAAAATGAAATGATTTGCTCTGTGCTTATTAAATTGTATAAAGGTATACATGAGGAATACTACAGAATGCTAATAAAAGACATTAAGTGAATTTAAGTAAGTAGATATTCTTCGAACATGGACAGGGAGGATCAATATTACTGAGATTTCTTTTGATCAGAGATATGATCAGAATCAAAGTTACCGCAAGCTTTTTTGTGGATAGTTTAAAAATTATTGAAAAGTTTGTATTGAAAAAGAAATAACCAGAACAACCACCAATATTGAAGAACAAAGTTGGAGGACTGGCTATTCCATATTTTAAAATTATTTAAAAATTACAGTAATCATGACAGTATGACTTAGACAAAATGAAAAAAGATCAGTGGAGCAGAATAGAGAACTCAAAACAACACTGCAAAGATATAGTCAACCAACAAAGAGCAAAGATAATTTGATGGCAAATGAGTGTCTTATCAACAAATGATGCTGCATCAAATGGGCATTCATATTCCAAAACCTTGATCTACACAAAGGCCTTAATATCTTTCACTAGTCATGCCAGATTTGGTGCAGATATATAACCATCAAATAAAAAAACAATTAAGATAACACAAGATAAAAGTGAGTAGAATTTTAATTTGGCAATGAATTATCAGATAAAGTGCCAAAAGCAAGTCCATAAGAGAAAATATCAATACTGCATTTCATTGAAATTAAATATTCAACTGTGAAAAAGTCAGTATAAATGGAATGAAAAGACAAGTTGTATCTTGGGAGAAAATTTTTACTCTTCAAATCAAATATAAAAGCTGACATCTAAAATAATTAATGATTTATCAAAACAACAATAAGAAAACAAAGAGCCCCACTTACAGGACAAAATGTCTGAGCAGACATCTCACCAAACGAATAATACAGGTAGTGTATAACTATATAAAAATATATTCAACATCACATGTCATCATGAAGTTGAAATTAAAACAGATACCATAATATGCTTAGTAAAATGGCTAAAATTATGAACACTGATAGTGCAAAGTGCTTACAAGAATGTGGAGCAAAAGGTAGTCTCACCCATCTGTAATGGGAATGCAAAATGTTATTATTACTAGATGAGGATCTTGGCAGTTTTAACCAAATTAAATAACTCTTGCCATATGATGCAGTTATCAGGATCATTGGTATTTATACAAACAAGTAAAAAATGTCCACATAAAAACCTTAACATAAATATTTATATGGCTTTACACATAACTGTCAAAACCCAAAGGCAATGCAGATGTTCCTAATAGATGATTAGATATAAGCAAATTGTAGTATTTCCATAGAATGGAATATTATCCAGTGGCGGGGAAAAATAAGTGATCTCTCAAATCATGAAAGATTGTGAGAAGACCAAACGCATACTGCAAAGTGAAAGGAGTCGATACGAATAGGTTATATACTATTTGATTCCAATTGCGTGACACTCGAAGTGTTTCATTCATGGAGGCAGTAAAAAGCTCAATGTCTTTTAGAGTCTTGAGGGGAGGAGGGATAAATAGGTGGAAACCAGTGATTCTTAAGGCACTGAAATGACTTTTTATGCTACTGTAATTGTGAACATATGTAACAATACCTTGTCAAAACCACAGAATGTACAGCACAAAAAGTGAACTCCAGTGTAAATGAAGAACCAAGATGCTAATACTGAGAACACTGTGGGAACTCTGAATTTCTATTAAATTTTTCTGTAAACTTAAAACTACCCTGCAAACTAAAATAAGCACAAATTACCAGTTTTTTTCTTTGTCCTCGCTGTTCTTTCATTTCTTCTATCTGGACACGATAAACACATTAACAGTAAGAAATCTCTCCTATTTATCTAATGATTGTTTTAATTCTGGTAGTCCTTTTTAATGCTATGAGTAACTTTCAATTCAATTAGGTGAAGGTTAAGGAAGCATTCTCTAGTCGTATTTTGGCCCACTGACAATATTATTTTGATGTCTGAATACATAACTGTGAGAGAATACATTTATATTGTGAATATTCGCTACAGTAGTCACAGGAAGCTAATGCAGGACCCAGACAAAGAGTTGTTATTACCTCCTAGCAAGGAGGACTTCACCACATCTGTGGTGTATGCAAGTCAAGAGATTAGCAAACTACGTTTGGAGGCAATATAGGATTTCCTCCAACGATCAATAGTGATGGCATGGAAATATGAAATGTGAACAAGACTTCCTTACACTGAAAATAAAGTGTCCCTCTCAGTAACGTGCTTCCATTTAACACAGTGATACCTTGTGGCATAAGCTACTGTAAAGTCCACACCTAACATCCAGTCCCTCTCTCTGTAAGCAAGCCCTCTCCTCATATCTATAAAGAGCACATATTCTCTTAATTTTTTTGTGTCTCTGTTGTGACCTGATAGTATGTTATGTATTATTCTTCCTGTGTATTGTACTTCTTTGACTAAAATCTGACTCTAGTGGAGGCAAGGATTTTGCATTTTGTTCATCTCTGTATTACCTATTTGAGGAATATTGCAGAATGTATACTTGACTTTCAAAAATTGTTGTATGAATGATCAAACGAATGAATAAATGAATGTGTGATTTCAATTCCCTGCTTCATGGCTATAGTCCCTGCACTATACAGGGAGCCAATAGACCTTGAAAAGTAGTATTGACTGAATAAAGTATTCGAATGAAAGTAGTCTAGTCAATATTGTACAAATGATTTCTAAAATTTTTCTGATTGCAAAATCGAATTCTAGCTAATGTAGAAAAAGTAACATTAACCTTTTAGGGTATTAAACTGTTTCCTTACAATGACTCTATTATTTTCAAAAGCATTGAATTTCCCATAGTTACCAGTCTTTTCGCTCCTCTTTTCTATAGAAATAGGGATTATTTTATCAACATGTATATTTCAATCTCATAAAATGTATGCACAGCTCCAGCCTCTGCAGATCTTTGTGAATCATGACACTGCCATCCATCAAATTAACTGTACTCCCAACTTCACATCATCTGCATAGCCGATTAAACATTTCTTTCATATTATCATTGACAAAAGAATGTCAAAATGTTGTAACTACCTAAGCACCATTCTTTTAAGAGAAAGGGCTTAAAAGAAACTTATGCATTGATGCATATGTTGATGTGCCGGGAACCACCAGTGAGCTCAGTGTTTCTGTTTTCTGAGACAGTCATCGACCTGAGTCAAAGGGAAAATGTAAATACTGGAAAATCTCAAAGTATTCCAAAACTGATACTCACACAGAGGGTAGGAAGAGTTATCGAATACAGGGTGAAAGGCAGTACTGCCATCAGCAAAACAATTATCTAATAGAAAACAAAATGTGAGTACAACTCTACTCATTGTAGTCGTCCTCTGCTAGACTGTGTGCTGGATAGCAATGGTCTCCAAAGAGAGGACGTGTGGAACTTCAGCCTAGCATTACTGATCTTGATTGAAGTGATTGAAAAAGTTGGTAAGACAAGACTAACTTTGCTATCTCTTACCCAAACTCTCAACCTAAACTAATTCTTTTCATTCTCTCTCTTTATACAACACAGACACACACAGATATCTACCTATAAATATTACTTTACTGTAAATATTATATTCCTCAGCGTCACCTCTCAATATAAATTTTGAGTACTGAAACAAGTCCCTATTTTCAAAAAGTTTAAAGAATATATCTCTCTTCCTCCTCTCTGGGGACTTTTAATCCATTAGTGCTGCCCCTTTTCAAATAAAGTCCTTAAACCAGTGCCTAGATATTAAGCGCTTTCAAAATTAATATGTTCAATATATTCTTTTTTTATATTTGCCGTTCCTTTTCTTTAAGCTCCTTTAATATGCGTAAAAGTTGAAAATATTATTTTTACCACCAGAAAAATCTTATTGCTAATTTAATTATCTCCAAAAGTACTTCAATCATTCCCAAGCAGGTAAAAATATTTTTTATAAATATATTTTCTTCTCTAGAAAAAAGAAAATTTATCACAGATTTAATGACAATGTTTCATCTGGCTCACGTTTTGCTACTCCCTTTGAAAAGTCACCTTGTCCCATTGGTTGCCTTCCCCCAACCACCCTCCTCAGGACATCTTCACATCCTGTTCCTCAGGCTGTAGACCGAGGCATTCAGCATGGGATCACTGTGGTGCAGAACAACTTCTCCTCTTCCATAGAATTGCCACAAGGGAGTTTGAAATACATGAATGTTATAGACCCAGAAAAGATACCCACAGCCATGAGATGGGAGCTACATTGACAAAGGCTTCAGGTCATCCTTCAGTGGAGCGAATTCGGAGGGTACTGGACAAGATGAAAGCATAAGGGATGAGGATGACTACAGTCAGTGTAGGTGCTAGGGTGTTCACTCCTCCAATATTAAATAACAGTACCTCACTGATGTGGGTGCTGAAGCAAGAGTCACCAAGGGGAGAATATCACAAAAATAATGACTGACAATATGAGACCCACAGAAGGACAACACTGACATGCGGGTAGTATGGACTGTAGCCCCAACGAAACCCAGGGAATATACCCAGACGTCATTACGAAACAGACCTGTGGGACATGACAACACTGTAAAGCAGTGGGCTACATATAGCAATGCAGTGGTCATAAGCCATCGCTGTCAGGAGGCAACCTGCAATTACAAAAATGAAGAAGAAATAAAGCTGAGTCATCACTACAGAAAGGAGATGATGTTGTTCTCTGACACAAAGTTCACCAGCATCTTTGGGGTGATTACAGTATAATAGCAGAGATCAACGAAGGACAAATGACTGACAAAACAGTACATTGGAGAGTGAAGTTGAGAACTGATTGCAATTTTGCAAATAAGAGGATCATGCCTAAGTTCTCCACCATGGTGACCAAATACATCCCCAGGAACAGGATGAAGAGAGGTAATTGAAGCCCTAAGTGTTTTGTTAACCCTTCAAAGATAATCCAAGTCACCGAAGAATGGTATGAAGTGGTCATTTCCTGCAAGATTTTATCTGTTGTAAGAAATAAGAGAAAGTAGGTGCATTAGGATTTTGATTCCCAAAGCAAATGAATGCCTGTCTTGGAGGTTTCCATTCTGGATACTCACTTTTCCCTGACTACATCCTTTCCAAAGACAAGTTCAGACTCAAGAACAAGTGTCAGTAATGTCACATGAGCCTTGGTTTTCAAATGTTCGTCTTTATTCAGAGTGTTCTCAGGCTTAAGAGCATAACAATCTCACTTGAAGGAAGCACAAACTTAAATACTTACCTTTTTACTAGTATCTTTAAAAGAATACTGCTCACCCTCTTATTGGTCTACATGGTTCTATCTTTGTCTAATATTGGAAACAGGGTATTATTGATCTATAGGATGTGTTTTGAATATTTTCCTCCTTTAAAATTATCTGGAAGATTTTGAGTAGGATGGAGATTTGTTGTTCTTTCAACATTTGGTAGAATGGGTAGCCATCTGTATGCAGGCTCGCATTTTTTGTAAGTTCTTTTATTACTTTTTTAACTTCTATCCTTTTGAGTAGTCTAAGTTGACAGTGTCCTGGGATTCAGTAAACCTGTCCATTTCTTTAAGATTGATGTATTTTTTAGTGTGTAAGTGTTCATAGTAGTCTATGATCCTTTGTATTTCTGTGATGTTGTTGGTAATATCGTTTATTTCTGAGTTTTTGGAGGGTTTTTTTTGGTTGGTTTTTTGAAAATGGGTCACACTTATTCGCATTAGAACAAGTAGTGGGATTGGGAACAGAGCACATTGTATGTGCCTCTTTGTCTAGGTTTGTACGATGTCCACTTGCCTTGCAGAACATTGTTTTTTTATTAATTTTATTCATTATTATTATTGAAGGAATATTGCTTTTTTGACAATATCTTACTTTGAGGTATATATAATAGTATTTTACATTCACTTATGTCAAAACAGGCTTACTAATATTCCCCCCTATTGTTTTCTCCATTCATTTACACCTAATTCCCTTCATCCCATTTCCCTCATCCCTCCCTCCTCATTTTGGGACCTCCTGACTTGCCTTTCTGTCTCTCACCACTAGAGTCAATATTTTTTTCTGCATCTATTGAGATATTCTCATGATTTTTGTCCCTATTTGTTGATATAGTGTATCACATTTATTTATTTGCATATATTGAACCATCCCTGCATCCCTGGAATAAAACCAACTGAAGCTTGATCATGGTGCATGATTTGTTTTAAATGCTGCTGAATTCAATTTGTTAGTATTTTGTTGAGAATTTTTGCATTAATATTCATTAAGGATGTTGGTCTGTAGTTTTTTGTTTTTTGTTTTTCGTTGCTGTCTTTATCTGGTTCTGGAATCAGTGTAACATTGGCATCATAAAAAGTGTTTGGAAGTTTTTCCTCTTCTATTTTTTGGAACCTTTTAAGAAGGATTGGAATTCATTCTTTGAATGCTTTGTAGAAATTCACTGGTGAAACTGTCTGATCGAGGATTTTTTTTTTTGGAAGGTTTTTATCACTGTTTCATTTTCCTTGCTTGCGATTGATCTGTTCATGGTTTCTAGTTCTTCTCAATTTGGGGACATTGTACATTTCCAGAAATGTGTCCACTTTTTTCTAGGTTATTCTGTTTATTTCTATATAGTTATCTGTAGTAATCTCTTATAGTCCTCTGTATTTCTGTTATATCCGTTGTGATTATTCCTTTTTCATTTCTGATTCTATTTTTCTCTCTCCTCTTTTGTGCAAGTCCAGGATATTTAGCTGATACAAAATTCTTAGTTTTATGTAATCCCTTTTGTTTATTTTGGAGTTTATTTGCCCATATTTTGTTTATTCTTTCAAAAACCAAGTTTTGGTCTTATTAATTTTTTGAATAGACTCTGACTTCTCTTTCATTGATTTCTGCCCTAATCTTTATTATTTCCTTGCTTCTGTTGGATTTAGGCTTCTGTTTTTCTTCCTTTTCTAGTTCCTTTAGGTGCTTCCTTAGGTTTCTAATGATTCTTCTTTTTTTCTGAGGTAGGATGGTATCGCTATAAATTTCCCACTTATTACTGCTTTTCCTGCATCCCTTAGATTCTATGTCATGTCTTCATTTTCATTTGCCTCCACACATTTTTTTAAATTTCTTCCTTAATTTTCTCTTTTACCAATTGTTTGCTCAGCAATGTGTTATTTATTTTCCACTCTTTTGAGATTTTCTTTTCTTTCTTCTTTTAGTTGATCTTTAGTTTGATGCCATTGTGATCTGAAAACCTACTAGATGATATCAGTCTTTGAAAATTTATTGAGACTTGTTTTGTGTCTCAACATTTGGTCTATCCTTGAGAATGTTCCATGAGAAATCAAGAAGAATATGTAGTCTGTAGTTTGGGGGTAAAGTACTCAATATGTATTAGGTCCAGCTTTTGTATTTTCTCATTTAAGGATCTTATTTCTTTGTTGATTCTCTCTCTGGAGGATCTGTCCTATACTGAAAGAGGAGTATTGAAGTCCCCTACTATTATTGTGTTGCTGTCAATATCTCTATTTAGATCCGTTAATATCTGCTTGAAATATTTGGGTGCTCCTTTATAGGGTGCTTACATGTTAATAATTGTTAATTTTTTTTTGGTGTATTGATCTTTTTACCATTATATAATGTCTATGTTTATCTTTTTTATTTTCTTTGGTTGAAAGACTACTTTATCTGATACAAATATGGTCATTCCTGCTCTTCTGAATTTTGCATTAGCTAGATGTACCGTTTTCCATTCATTCACTTTTAGCCTCTGCTCGTCTCTTGACCTAGAATGGGTTTCTCATAGACAACTTATAGATGGATTATGCTTTTTATTCCATTTAGCCATTCTGTGACTTTTTATTGGTGAGTTCAGTCTGTTTACATTTATAGTAATTTTGACATTAAATAACTTGCTACTGTCATTTTGATTTTTGTTTTCCAGTATGATCTATTTGCTACTTTGTTTATATTTTTGTATAGTTTTCTTCTCTTTGGTTTAGCTAGTAGAGCTTCTTTTAACACTTCTTGCAGAGATCTCATGTTGCAAACTCTCTTACATTTAGTTTGTTTGGAAAAAATTTCATTTCTCTCTCAAATTTGAAAGCGTTTTGCAAGATACAGTATTCTTGGCTGACATTTTTTATTTTGAAGTAGTTTGAAGACATCTTTTCATTCACTTCTAGCCTATAGAGTTTCTGCTGAGATGTCTGAGTTAGTCTGATAGGAGTACCTTTATATGTTAGCTTTCTCTGACTACCTTTAGAACTCTTTCTTTGTCTGGGATTTATGATGATTTCACAATTATGCATTCTTCTGTAGTTCTTTAGGATTTATACAGTCAGGTATTCTGTTTTCTTCATTAACATTTCTGTTCATTACTTGTTCTAGCTTTAGGATGCTTTCAGCAATTATTTCCTTGAGTATGCTCTCTATCCCCTTCTTTTTCTCTTCACCTTCTGGGATACCTAGTAGTCTAATGTTGCTTTTTCAGATGGTGTCAGATAGTTCTCCAGAACTTCTTCATGATTTTTGTTTTGTTTTAGTTTTAGTTTTTGCTTTTAATTTCTCTTTCTTCTTCTTGGGTCCTTTCTGCATTACTGCCATTTTTATCACTAATCCTTTCCTCAATTTGGGTTGTTCTAGTTCCATAGCTTCTATATTATTCTTAGTTTCATAAATTATCTCCTTTAAATCCTGTGTTTCGGTATTTTTCTGTAGAGCTCCAATATCAGTTTTTGCTGCATGATTGTTTTTAAGACCTTTTTTTAATCTAAATTTTATTTTAATTATCTGAATTTTTTATGATTGCAGACTTAAATTCATTATCTCTTAGAAAAAATCATTCTGTGTGTCTTCAAAGTTAATTTCTGGTAAGCTATCATTTTGATGTGAATAAAATTTTGTGGTTTCAGGTTGTGTTGTGCTTTTTATTATTCCCCATGTTTTGGGATTTTTTTATTTACTGCTAGTTTTTGGGTTTTTTAAATTTTTGCTAGAGGTTGCTCTATTTTTATTTTATTTTGTATTTTTACCCTTACAGGCTTACATAGTGAGTTTTGTTGTGTCAGAGTCTGATAATGGCTGCTGGGTGGAGGATGGGTGCAGGGTGCGGGTGGGGTAGTCTTCTGGGATCATATAGCTTTTGTAGCCTGATGGACATGAGATAGGCTTGTTTTGCTGTTAGAACACTTCTTGTTGGGGTTATGTTACTTGAGTCTGCCATCTATGCATAAGTCCCTTGTATTCACCAAACCATCAGAATCAGTCCTTTCCACAGACTGCTACAACTGGTCATAGCATCTTGATAACATCTTGATCCTCTGGCAAACCAAGCCTCAGGGTTTGCAGTGGAAAATGCTCAGTGCCTGCATGGTCCTGTTCTTTCTGTCTCCAATTTTCTCCTTCTCGGTTTTATCTAGCTTAAGTGAATCTGCAGCAATCACAGGAAACCCCTCCTCTGCTCAGTTTTATCCACCCTTGCTGCTCTGGCTCTGATTTAGTGCCAATAGAGAGCAGCATGGCTGCTTCTGCAGTTTCTGCCAGAGAGGAGCCACTGTGAAGAGCAAGGCAGCAAAGGGATCACTGCTGCTGCAAGCCCCAGGTGGGCACTGGTGGTCAGAGTGGCTGTTCTGCACTCTCTTTAGTATGTTAGTGCAGGTAGACAAAAAAAAATGGCTGTGTACTTTTATTGTGCAACACTCACCTGTAGGGCTGGCTGTTAGACTCCTGTTCTTCAAGTTGTTCTGACTGATGATGAAGCTGGAAAATCCCTTCTTCTGTGTTGACTCCAAAAATCATGGTTATTTTTCTGCGTAGTGTCTCAGTGTATGCTTTCCATAGATGCCATCTTGATTTCTCCAAAAGACTTCAGAGTCTGACTTTTTTCGTTAGGATTTTCTCTCTTTTTTTCTAAGTCAGTATAGGTAGGCATGTGTTTTCATTTATTTTTTTCAAATAGGAAAAAATACAATCGGCTCTTAGAATCATTGATCATTTACATCATCTTTTTGTTTTCAATTTCATTTATATCAGCTCTGATTTTTATTATTTCCTTACTTCTACTGCTTTTTGCCTATAATTGTTCTCCCCTCTGTTGTTTCCTCGGGTGTGTGGTTGGATATTATTTGGGTCTCTCTCTTGGTTTTGGGAGTCAATGCTCTTTGTGTCAAGGGGAACTGAGGCTTGTGTGCTGGTTTCAGGCCACTGTGAGGCCTGGGACAGAGGTCCAGAGTACCTGATGCCTGGTGGGTATTGTTTCCAAGTACCAACTTCTCAGAAATTTTCTCGTCATCTTTATAAAATCTTTCCAATCAAGCCCTCTTATTTTCCATGATATCTAAGTAGGATTTTTAGACTAAAGGTGAATGAGTAGGTTGCCTAAGATCAAAGCTTGCAAATGTGTGGGCAAGAATGGATTCAAACAAGATCTTTGGACTCAGAGTTCAAATTTTTTACTCTCATATTCGTTAATTTATTTATTTTTGCATGAGTAGAGAATGATCTCTTATTCAGTTATTAATCCTCTTCACATATACTACATGAGGATAAAGGAAATGAGTTATTCTGGGTTTCTTCTCAGTGCCCAAAAAATTTGAAACTTTTTAGTCTACTGAATCATATTGATACTATCAAAATACAGTAATTCTAGATAAAATTACAGTACTATATGATGGTGAAGCCTATGTAATATGTCATTTTTCTAATGTCAGAACCTGGGACTCAGAAAAATTAATGCTTTAACAAGGATATCTGTATATAAAATAATAAAGCTATGATATGAACAGCTATTTTTTTCAAATCCCTCATTGTTTTTATTATTATTCATAGTTCTACTTTGTATACATCTTTACAGGTCTAAAATCTCCATATGCAGTCTGTAATTCTAAAAGCTTTCCTTTTTTTTTTTTTTGCTATTTGGGCCCTTATTAAAAGCAGACAGATTCATTAGACATCTCAAATACTTTCTCTTCAGAATAACCTTTCGTGACATTCAAAGGTGCATTATAGCACCATATCACCCTGTTTTCTTTTCACATACCATGCATTGGTACCAAGTTTTACAGGCTAATTTGCTTTATTGTTTGTTTCATCATTTTTAGATGCAAGTTCTATGAAAGCAGGAACTTAATGTTTAAATTTTTAAAACAATATAAATGTATTTAAAACATCATTCATCACACATGTAATAGTGTTTAATCATGAGAATGAATGATTCCTCTACAATAAGGTTCCAGGAAGCTGCAACTGGAAGATTTAGGGCTCCTGGTACTTGACTATACCCTTTTTCTGCATCACTTTTATTTTTAAAAAGTATATTAATATATTCTGTGTTATCCTGTGCATTATTCAAATTGTGCAACTTTCAATCTTTACAATCTCCAAAAGAAAGAATTTCTGTTAAAATGGAGTAGCCAATAATATCAAATGCACAGATATATCCAGGACAATAAGAAAACATAGAATGTTATTTTGAAAATTGTTTTGATTTCTACAATTGTTAATGTTTTATTAGTTTATAATATCATGTTTCAAGAAATATATTCACAACTCAGTTAATGTATATATCACATCCATCACCACCAGAGATCAAGTGCCCATCTCCTCTATCAATTTAACTTCTGTAGTTTCCTCTACCCTGTTTTTTGTACTATGTCTGCTTTCTACTGTCTATTAATTTATTATCTGTATAGTTTTTTCTGTATTTTTCTGTTTACTTTGCTCATTTCTGTTGAGCTTTTTTTATTCAAAATGTTCATCAATATCCATTCTTGAATTATTATTTACCCATGATTAAATGATCAGACATCAAATATGGAGATGGATCAGTTTTATAAATGAACACACTGTTTAAACAGCAATAGCAGATGTCAAATATTCTAAGACTATTCATTCTTTTCCACTGGCTAGTCAAAATGTCACCTCCAATGCACTATTATTCCTATTTGTGTTACCATATATGAGTTTGCCTATGACAGAACTTCAGACTTATTTTGTGAACAAGTTATACTGTTTGAATATGTGATAGTAATCTTAATTTATCTCCATTCTTCAATCAGTATAATCAAAGTAGTTACTTAATGTCTAATTTCTGGAAAGGTAAGCAAAAGAAATAGATATTGTAATTACTTCCTTGAGGTTTTTTTCCTTTTTCTTGGCTTTATTTCATTTTCAAAATTTTAGACTCCATTTTAGTATTTCTTTACCCATTTTATTCGGACTCCAAAAACTTAGTTTCCCTTTTCTAACTCTTTTCTCCTTACCATTTGTATCTTTCTATGACCATATCATTGAGTCTTATGTACACTTTTTAAATTTTTTATAGTCAATGTTCTAATGTACCAAAACCATTTTGAAATCAAGTATGATATGATTTGGAAACAAATGATTAATGAAATTCACATCAGTTCTATAATGAAAACAAGAGCACTACATAAAAAGAAAAGAAAAGAAAAATTAAAGGCTTACTGATACATATCATAACATAGATGAAATTCAGAATAATGATGTTGAGAAAAGTAAGTACACACAAAGAAGTAGATACTCCATGGTTTCATTTTCAGAAAAGCTTGAAAACAAAAGTAACCTATAGCGATAGAAAGAGTGCCAATGCAAGGGAAAGGATAAGCAAGAGGCAAGAGGAAAGATTTAAGCGAAACTTTAAAAACATATTTTTGAAGGGGAACTATACTTCAATAAATAAAAAGTAAAAATAGGAACTAAGGAAGTGAAGAAGAAGCATAGATGGTGAGTTTAGTCAGTTCTCTTACCAAACTCAGTTTTAAAATGCCTTTGTTTTACAGGGATTCTTGAGAGTTGAATCAGATAGACAGAGGTGATAAACAAGTGGCCATGGAAATTGAGTTTTACTTTTGATACTGGAAGCTGGAAGAGAAACAGCTGCAATGTATTGATGACATTTTCAACTGATCCTTAAACATTCTGTAAACTCTTCCTGGATGAAATCAACTTTAGAAAGGAAGACCATCTTTAAAAAAATGTATAAGGGAAAACTGGGCTGTCAGAGCATGAATTATTCCAAAGACTTTTTTCTTCAACAGGAAATCAGGATTTAATGCTAATTTTTGTGAGAATCTAATTTCTTAAGAACATGGAATAGATTGTCTATGTTGATATGTGGTGCATTTTTATAGACCAAGTCAAATACAGAAATTCAACCTTCTGCAAACACTTTTTACCAATTATTTTCTTATGTAATATGTTTTGAAGTATATTTCATAATACCAATTTTCATTTAATTTGTGTTATAGTATGTTACCATATGAAAAATACTATTGCATGATTATAGCATTAAATATCAAAACTTCTTTATAAAATAGGGGGATATAACTCACTTACTTCATTTCTGGCTTTGATTCACATAGTTAAAAAGTTAACCTAAATATCTTTGTCTTATATAGGTTATTTGAGTAGTTTAGTTAATTTTGTCCTTAGTCAAGTATAATTCTAACATGCCAGTTAGGTGTACAACAAAAAAGTTTGTTTATCAGGTCTCTGAGAAGCTAGAATCCTTTGTAAGAAATCAAGTATATGGACTGGTTGGAAATGAATGGAATGGCAGACACTTAAATCCCACCTGACTCATTACAAAGTGAAATCTATGGGCATCACAGATCTGTTGCTTCATTTATGCTTGATATTGTTTTAGCTAATCTTCTTCATAAGGGAACATGAGAAATTTGACTGCCAAAGAGTCCTGAAATTTTATGAAGATGCTAATCTGTGTTTTCATATGTCTGGGGAATAAAATGGTATTTCTTAATGAGTAAAGCTAATTTATATAATTAGATATCCCCTTACTTCAATGGAATGACCGGGGAGAGAAGAGAGGCATTTCTGTGCTGTTGCATTGTGAAGTTTATTCTACCTCCTTAGGTCATTAAAATAATAGCCTTGTAGAAATAATGAAAAAGAGGGCAAATAAAAGAAATTTGTACTAGAAACTGTCACCACGGTTTTGCTCACTAATAGGTAAGCAAAAAGAAAGCTAGATAACAGGGAGAAGACAACTGGTGTCCAAGTCAGGGTTGAAGGAAAATAATTCACTGTCTATCACAACTCTAATCAAATTGTTTACAGGAATGAAGTATTTCTCAAGTCAACAGTCTAAAAATTAAACAGGAGGAAAGTATACAGGAGGCAAATAGGATCATTTCTTAGTAGCATGCCCATGTCCCCAGTATCCTGAGATTTGTAAGGAAAATATTTCATTTAAGAAGTTGAACATTCTAAGGTAGAATGATCAACTGTCTATGAATTTCCTAAGACAAAGCTCTCTTTAAGAAAACACTTCATTGGCTCCGGGTGCTAGACAGCTTTCTGTTAATGATCTCTTCATTCATTTTGGTAAAGGTTCAATAACTGAGAACCATACTTTTTAAGAGAATTATATAAAGGAACAAAAAATGAGGAAGCTGAAGGAACCATGAATCAGTCGAGTGTAAAATTATTTATGGAGTCCTTCCATAATTAAGTGTTAAGATGATTTATTTATCATAGCTTAGTCTGATATACTAGTTAATCTGAGTGTGATATAGTCAGTTAGGCAAGGCAGCCTGAGATGAATGATAATTTACCCACCTAAATGAAAAATATTCTGTCCTGTTGTAACTCAAGAAAGAAGGGAGAAGGACCATGAATATTCACCTGAGGGGACCTTTTTACACAAGTCTCTTAAAACTTATCAAGGACCCACAAAATCACGATGTCATGTACAAGTGACCAATGATTAAGAGGATGGGTATATTCGTTTTTCACAAAATCTCTGAAAAGGGTCCTATCTGGTAAATATTAGAGAAGAATGAGAATGAATACTACTACTCAGAAGAAAAAAGAGAAGTTAATTCTAAGAAAAGGAAAGGAGCAAGCTATTTCTAATTGTTCCAACTCCCACCCTAAGGTGGCCCATACCTCTTCCCCATGACTTTTCTCAGCACATTCTTTACATCCTTGTTTCTCAAACTATATATCAAAGGGTTCAACATGGGAATCACTGTGGTGTAGAACACAGAAGCCACCTTCTCCTGAGTCATACTGCTACTGCTGGCAGATGGCTTAAAATATATAAATATGATGGAGCCATAAAAGAGTCCCACAGCTGTCAAGTGAGAGCCACAAGTACCAAAGGCTTTGGACCTGCCCTCACCTGAGGGTATTCGAAGAATGTTGACGAGTATGAAGATGTAAGAAATGATGATGGTCACAGTTGTTGTCAACACATTGAATCCACCCACAATTATCAACACGAGCTCATTTAGGTGAGTGTCAGAGCAGGAGAGTTTTAAAAGAGGTAATACGTCACAGAAGTAATGAGTGAGGAC
Source organism: Solenodon paradoxus (assembly GCA_004363575.1). Lineage (NCBI taxonomy): Eukaryota > Metazoa > Chordata > Mammalia > Eulipotyphla > Solenodontidae > Solenodon > Solenodon paradoxus. The sequence continues at coordinate 146,398 of RJWH01002897.1, forward strand.
ATTGTCCCTACAGAAGGAAACTCTCAACATGGATATTGTATGGGCTGAAGCTCCAATTGTTGCCAAAGTGTAGACACCAGTCACCAATGCATAGCATACCTTTGTGGACATGGTGACATTGTAAAGCAGTGGATTACAGATAGCTACATATCTATCATACGCCATGGCAGACAGCATGAAACATTCTCCAATAGCAAAAACACAGAAGAAAAACAGCTGGGTCATACATCCAGAATAAGAAATAATGTTTTGTTCCTGTACAAAGTTTCCCAGGAGTTTGGGAGTAAGAACTGATGAGCAGAAGAGATCTAGAAATGACAGATTACCCAGAAAAAAGTACATCGGGGATTGGAGCTTGGAATTGAAAGTGATTAGGAGGATCATTCCCAGGTTTCCCATTACAGTGACACCATAAATCCCTAGAAATAGGAGGAACAATGGCAGCTGGAGTTCTGGTTGGTCGGTTAATCCTTCAAGTACAAACTCAGTCACAATGGAATAATTACATCTGGTCATTTCCTTCAGAATACAGGGGTTATGTAACTAGAAAAAAGAAATATCACAAGAATTAGAAAGATTATGATCCCAAGATTGGCAATATTTCTGTTTTTCTCTTTTACTTTCATTACAGAAAAAAACTCTGATCCAATTAAATGTTATTATTAATAAAAAGCTATATAATTATAATTATATATTTATGCTATGATTTAATTATATGTAATTTGATTATAATTTTATGCCAGAATTGTGTTCTTAGGCTAAAGATGTAGAAAAGCACACAGTAACAAAAATCAGTACAGCATGATCTAAATTATCAGAAGAGATCTTACAAGTCATAGCTCTGAAAAAACTTTTACTTCAGGATAAAATTGGTATCTGGGACAGACAATTAGCAATTATGGATTGACTGAGATAATGTCTTACAATTCTGGTACCTTGATGCTGCTCATATCAAGGTTTTATTAAGAGTTAAGTGCATGTATTCAAGGTTAAATGGGTGCTTTTATGTTCACTGTCATGTGCATTTAATGTTTAATGCTATTTACCATGCAACACAGAATGCTCCCCCAGTAGGAACTGATCAAATTAGCATATCCAAAGGTCAGGGTTAAAAACTAGAGGGAATTTCAGAGGCTTTAATACTCCACATTAAGGAGTTTTTCCTTACTTCTGGAGTTAAGTGGTTTAAATGAGTACCATGATATTTTTTTTTTTCTAAGAAAAGTCTTGAATATATCATGACTGCATCATATAAAAAAAATCACACGAATAAGAAGGAAGACAGAACTTTTCCTATTGTTCTTCCAATGTACACCCACAGGCAACAGAAACTCTCTCCAATTTCAGTTGTGTTAACAACTAGCCGTATATATTTTAATAACTGCATTATTGTTGGAATATAAGTAATTGAGCCTTGTTAATTCCATTTCATAGTGACAGCTTTAGGAAAATGACACTCAGAATTTGGTTACTCAGATGCTCTTTGTTTTCTCTCTTGTAATGTGAGATAAATTTGCACTGGCAACTATATGGCAGACATTACCTGTCCATTGCCTTACTGAACTTGCTTCAAGGGGAATATTACAAGCACATAACATGAAAAGAAATTTGATGACTATTACTGAAAATTAAGAACAATGAAATTATATTCTTACCATCCTAAAGCCAGGATCCTATGTCAGCTATGTCACTAATTCACTCTGTGATCTTGGAAGACATTTGACCTCTGCTTTTCTATATGTGAATGGAGCTGGTGGATTTTCTCTTATCTTACTATAGTTCTAGGTTTTAATGACACTGAATGAGCAATTAAGAGATAGTCTTCTTCATCTACACTTTGAGCTGCCCTCTCTAAACAAGGGAATACTTTGAATTGCTGTTTCTAGGACTTTTACCTCTAAGGAGATGAATGAGGAAGCATTCTCCTGGGACCATTAGATCCAAGGTATATTCTCAGAGGTGAAATTCTCCTGAGAAGGCAAAAGGCAATTAATAAGTTATAGCTGGCCCCAGAAAATGGCACAAAGCAAATGTTGCCATTTTCAATCTACAGAATTAAATGTTTGATCTTCCTTCTTGGAGGAAGAACTTTTTGCAGAAAATGGGAATCACTCGCATATGTAACCATTGTTGAATGATCACAGACACCCAGCATCTGAGTGATGAGGTTCTCACTTCAATGTGCAGAGAGCCTTGTCTTCATCTCTGTTCTCCATAAATAGAGCAAAGAAATTTTACTTTTAGATTTTTAATCTGTGCTGTAAATACAAGCAATGTCTGTTTTGGAGTTGCAAGAAAAAATACCTAGTATTAACAATGATAGTCCACACTCACCTCTCTTCTAAATAAAATTTTGCTGGTCTTCTTTCAGTTATAGCAAAAAGTTCTAATCAGTGTTTTTATGGGCCCCCTGCTGAGAGATGAGATGCTCTCCTGCTAAGAATTTTACTAAGACAAAGATGACTATTCTTCATTCTTTTTTACATCATATGGGATATCTTAATATAAGACATGAAAATAAAATACAAAAACATTCTTGGTTAAAAGAAATAAGACTGTCTCTGTTCACACATGCCATGATTATCCAGTAGAAAAATCTTAAAACTCAACTAAAATTGTTTTTTGAAACTGAGTATAAAAATGTTGGAAGATATAAGGTTAATATATAAAAGGTAATTTGTCTGAATCCAGTTATAAACAATTGGAATTTGAAATTTAAAATAAATGTAAGACCTTTGCACTGGCACCAACAAAAATGAAATATTTTGCTCTATGTTTATTAAATTATGCAAAGGTATGTATGAGGGATACTACAAAACTCTAACAAAAGATATTAAGCAGGAATTAAATAGTTATTTCATGAATATGGATAGAGGAAATGATATTACTGAGATTTCTTTTCATCTGGAGATGTAATCACTATCAAAATCACAGTAAGTTTTTAGTGGATATTTAGTAGATTTATTAGAAAGTTTGTATGGAAAGACAAATAACCAGGACAACTATCCAACAATTGAAGGAGACAAAGTCAGAAGACTGGTTTCCCTACTTTAAGATTATTATAAAATTACAGTTATCATGACAGTGTGACTTTGACAAAATGAAAAATAGGTCAATGGAACCTAATGGAAAACTCAGAAATAAAGTCTCAAAAACATAGTCACCTGACAAACAGAAAAGACAATTCATTGGCAAAATGAGTGTTTTATCAACAAATGATCAAGTGGACATTCACATCCCCAAAAATGAATCTAGACAAAGGCATTATATCCTTCACAAAAAGCATGGCAAAGTGACTATAGAGAAAGACAAAAAATCATAAAAACTTGGAAGACAGCATAAGATAAAGGTGAGTTGAATTTAAATTTGGCAATGAATTTTTAGATGCAGCGTCAAAAACAAGATCCATAAGTAAAAACACTGATACTGCATTTCATTGAAATTAAAACTTTAACCCTGAAAAGGAGTATCAACTGTCGAAAAGACAAATAAAATGATTACCCATAAATGTCTGATAAAAAATGCCATTTTAAATAAGTAAAAGCTTATTAAACAACAATAAGAAATCAAAGAGCCCCATTTAGCTACAGCATTAAATATCTGAACAGACACTCACCAAACGAATAATAAAGGTAGTGTATAACTATACAAAAACATACCAGCAAAATATGTCATCAAGAAATGGCAAATTAGAACAATGAGATACTTGAGATACTGCAAAACACTTAGTAAAATGGCTAAAATCATGAACACTGATAGTGTAAAGTGCTTGCAAGAGTGTGGAGCAAAAAGAAGCCTCAGCTTTATTTCTGATGGGAATGCAAAATGCTAAAATTAACAGAGATGGAGCTTGGCAGTTTTAACAAACTAAATAACTCTTGCCATATGATGCAGTTCTCAGGCTCCTTGGTAAAATACAAACAAGTTTAAAATGTCCACATAAAAACCTTCACATATATATTTGTTTTTATATTTATACATGATTGTCAAAACCCAGAGGCAATGAAGATGCTCCTAATAGATCATTAGATAGTTTGTAGTGCTTCTGTAGACTGGAATATTATCCAGTGATAATAAAATACATGCTCTCTCTAACCATGAAAGATGATGGAGAAAACCAAAAAGCATATTGCAAAGTGAAAGGACTTAATTCTAAAAGGTTATATACTACATGAATCTAACTGTATGACACTCTAGACATTCATGGAGACAGTATAAAGCTCAATGTCTCTTAGAGTCTTGAGGGGAGGAGGGATAAATAGGTAGAAACCAGTGATTTTTTTAAGTCCTACTGATATTTTATTAATTTTATTAAAGGAACATTGCATTATAACATTATATAGGTTTAAGATGTGCATCACCATTAATCAACATCTGTCTACAGTACATTAAGTTTACTGCCACAGCACAATTCTACTCTTGCACATATAATATACGCCTTCTGCACTGTTGTAGATTAATAGGTCTAATCAACCTGTTTTGAAGTGAAGTTTCTTTACATTTTATAGAGCATATTTTAGTATTTTTTGAAGAACTGGTTTTGTGCTGATAAATTCCTTTAACTTTTGCTTATTGGCATAGATTTTTTCATTTCTTCAGTTCTGAATGACAATCCCACAAAGTAAAGTACCCTAGGCTGAAAATTCTTTTCTTTCAGTCTTTCAAATACATCATGCCATTGCCTCTTAACCTGTAGAGTCAGTTGAAAACTCTGCTGAAAATATTATGGGGATTCCTTTGTATGTGACTCATTTTTCTCAGGATGCTTTTAACATTTTTTCTTCATCTTGTAATTTTTATATTTTAATGACAATATGTCTTGGAGTATGTCTGCTTGGGTTTCTTTCATTAGGGACTCTTTGAGCTTTCTGGATCTGCAGATTTGTTTCATTCTTCAGGTTAGGGAAATTCTCAGCTATTATTTCTTCAAATACAATTTCTGCCAATATTTTCCCTCTCTTCTCCTTCTGGGACTCCCATAATGTGAATGTTGTTTCTTTTGATGTTTTCCTGTAGGTATTGGAGGCTGTCATCATTTCTTTGCATTCTTTTATCTCTTTGCTGGTCTGCCTAAGTGCACTCCTCTGCCCCGTCTTCCAGTTCAGTGATTCTATTGGAAGCTTCATCCATTCAATTCTTGAGTCCCTCTACTGAATTCTTCAGGTCATCTATTGTGTTCTTTATTTCTTTGATATCTGTTCTGAGCTGCTTCATTTCTTCTCTCTCTTTTGTGCTGTTCTCTTTTTCTTCCTCTACTAGCTTCTTGATTTCCATGAGAATGTTTATCATGGTTGCCCTAAATTCATTCTTGGGTAGCTTGCAGACATCTGTTGCATTCAGATTTTTCCCTGGGTTTTATATTGGATCTGTCAGTCTGCACATAATTCTCTGTATCTTTGCTCTGTTTGGCATTTTGTTTATGTTTCTGTGCATTAGGTTCTCCTGCAGTGATGGTCTTGTGTAAGGTATTGACTTGTACTGCTTATGACTGCTTAGTTTAGACACTGGAACTTATTGAGTTTTGCGACATCACCACTGGTTCGAATTGTTGAACTTATTACATGGCCTTCTGTTGCTACCTTACAGTTCAATCTGTGGGGTTGTAGTCTGTGTGGGGGATGCAGAGCCTTCCCCCAGCATCCCAGCTCCCAACTGCAGTGATCACCTTGCTGATGACATACAATTGGCAATCAGGTTGAAGCTTCACCTACACTCACAAGGTGGCGCTATTGGGTAGCATTGATGGTTTTTAGCTGGGGAGAGTGTCTTTACCCTTTAAGCCTAAAAACTGGATTTCCAGTTGTCGGTATTTCAGGTGGGTGGATCTTGTAGATTCAGGGCAGTTTGTAGATTCTCCTTGCTGCCTTTCAGTATGGCAGCACCCAGTGTAATTTTTCGCTGGGCCTTCCGTTCAAACATTTGGGTCACTGGTACCACTTCTGCCCTAGGCCTAGACCCTTGCTTCCAGCTCTGTGTCTAAATCCTGATGGGCAGGCTCTCTAATGCTTTTGCAATTCCTAAGAGGGACAGTTTCTCCCACAGTTCCATCCCCTCTGCTGTGTTCAGACTCCCTAGTCTGAGTCTTACGTGTATCTCTGAACCCAGATTTATTCACCTACCCTTTGTTGTCAGGATTGCTGCTGTGTGTACAGCATCTGTGCCTGCTTTTCCTCAGTGTTTTTTTCTGGAAAACAGGTGAATTTCTAGCTACGCAGTGGGAAGGATATAAGACTCCTACAAGTTGCTATCTTGGCCAGAAGTTGAAACCAGTGATTTATAAGTCAATAAAATTACATTTTATGCTACAGTAATGATGTGGGGACAGCTTAGCTTGGAATTTAAAGGGCAGTATGTAGATGTAAGAAGAGAAAACTAACTGGCAAAACCTGAAAGAGACCCCAGCGGGGAATCAGCTTAGCCATCTACATCTAGGACACACCCCTAGATACTCCTGCCGCTTTTCTCTAGGTAACCTGAACTTGCCCAAAGCCCCTAACCCTCATATATATATATATATATATATATATAAAATCTATCTTGCCTGTGTGGGAGAGGCAGACAGCTTAGGGCCCGCGCGCGTGCACGCGCGTGCGCGCGCACACACAAACACACACACACACACACACACACACGTATCTTCTCTTTATCTAACTTTCTAACCCCTTAAGGAAACTCAACTAGTTATTTCTACTTTTAATAAACTTGCTGTGTGTTCTGACCAAGGGCTATCTCCATGAAATCTTCTGTATTAACCCAGCATCTCATCAGCGTGTCTCAGTGTCCCTCATTCAGTAATAGTGAACACATGTGATGATACTTTTTGTCAAAACTCACAAAATGTACAGGCACAAAAAGTGAAGGCCACTGTAAATGAAAGAATATGCTAATAACAGGGAAAACTGCACAGGGATGCAGGTCTAATAATTGATACATAGGAACTCTGCACTTACTGTTCAATTCTTCTGTAAACTTAAAACTGCCCTGAAAACTAAAATACACACAAATAAATGTTTTTGTTTTTTTTTTTAATTTGTGCTAGCTCTTTCTTTCACTTGTTCTATCTGGACACTAATAAACTTCTCAACAGTAAGTAATATCTCTCCTTTATCTAATGATTGTTTAATTCTATTAGTTTTTTTTAAAGCCATGGGTAACTTTCAATTAGGTGAAGGTTAAGGAAGCAATTGTTACAAAGTAACCAACAAAATCAAAGAGACATGCCAGAAATTATTAATTTGGGAGACTTATTGCCAGCAATTGCAAGGAGTAAAAAACTCAAATCATGCGATAATCTGTGTGCGTGGCTCAGGGTTTATATATGTACAAACAGGTGCAGAGAACAAAGGCAGTTAATAATTTTTGACAGACACAATCATGGCTTCTACAGAGTTACATTTTTAACATTCTTCCATTATCTAAGGTTTCAGTTAAATTTAACTAGCCATACACCAGGTATAGTCTGAAATTCTCCTAGAGCTCCCGGGTGTGTCGGGATATGTGCCCAAACTGGACCGTGCAGTTACCTTAGGATTGATAGTCTAAAGGGATCTATGACCAGTGAGTTAGGTATTCTGTGGCCATAACACATTATTCTGAACTTTTCTATTTGGAGCCTCAAGGCTGTCCTGTGAGCTAAAAATAACCCAGTAAATAAAAGTTTTTCCAATTCCCTATTTCACAATGTCTAGTGGCATTTTGCCCACTGACAATATTTTTGGAAGTCTGACCTACATAACTGTGAGAGGATACATTTATGTTGTGGTAATGTGCTATAGTAGTCACAGGAAGCTAATACAAGACCCAGACAAAAATTTGTTATTACTTCCTAGCAAGAAGGACTTCCTTACATTGTGCATATCCCTGGGTTTAAGCTGTGTGCACAAAAAGAGGTTAGCAATCTGAGTCTGGAGGCAATATAGGGTTTCCTCCCATGTATCGACAGTGGTGATATGGAAACATGAAATTTAAGAGAAAGCTTCCCTTAAACTGAAAGAAAGTGTGACTCTCAGTAATGTGCTTCCATTTAACATGGTGATGCTTTGTGGCATAAAGTACTGTAAAGGCTACAACTAACTTTCAGCCCATCTTTTGTAAGTAAACTACCCCTCATATCGCTGAAGAATAACTACACTCAAGTTTTTTATTTGCTGTGACCTTATAGTATTTTACATATTTGTCTTCCTGTGTATTGTACTTCTTTGAAACTAAAATCTAACTCTAGTAGAGGCAAGGATTTTGCATTTTTGTTCATCTCTTTATCATCAGTATGAGGAATATCACAGAATGTGTACTAGACTTTCAAAAATTGTTGTGTGAATGATCAGTGCATGAATAAATCACTGAATGTTTGACTTCATTTCCCTTCTTCATGACTATAAGCCCTACAATATACAGGGAGTCAATAGCCCTTCAAAAGTAATATTGACTAAAAAAATTGCATTCATATGAAAGTAGTCCAGTTAATATGGTGCTAATGATTTCTAGAATTTTTTTATTTGAAATGTTGAATTATAGTTAATGCAGACAAAATAGCACTAACTTATTAGGTAGATATACTGTTAGCTTATATTAACTCTATTTTTATTAAAGACATTGAATTCCCTAAAGTAACCAGCCTTTTCACTCTTCATTTCTGTAAATACATGAAATATTTTATTAACACACATATTTCAATCTCATAAAATTTATACAAGGCTCAAGTGTCTGCAGGTCTTTGTGAACCATAATTCTATCATCCATCAAATTAACTGTACTCCCAACTTCACATCATCTGCAAAACTAACTAGCACTTCTTTTATACTCTCATTGACAAAAAAAAATGTCAAAGATATATAGCTTGATTCCCAACTATCTCAGGAATATTCTTTTAATAGAATATACTTAAAAAGAGAATAACTTGGAAGATACGCACTGATGCCTATGTTGATGCGCCAGGATCCACCAATGAGCTTGTGTTTCTGTTCTCGTGAGTCAAAGGGAGAATGTGAGTACCGGAAAATCTCAAGGTGTTACAAAACTGATACAGTGAGGGTAAGAAGAGCTATCGAATTCAGGCGGAAAGGAAGCATCATCAAAATGATTATTTTAGTAGAAAACAAAAAGTGATTTCAACTCTACTCGATGGTGCCACCCTCTGCTAGACTGTGTACTGGATACTAACGGGCTCCAAAGAGGGTGAGTATAGGACTTCAGCCTAGAGTTATTGATCTTCGTTGAATTGACTGAAGTTGTTGCTAAGACAAGACTAGCTTTGCTATCTCTTGCCCTAATTGTCAATGTAAACTAGTTCTTTCTCTTCATTCTCCTCCTCCTCTTTCTCCTTCTCTCTTTTTATAAAACACAGACACACAAAAACATCTACCTGTAAATATTACTTTACTGTAATATTCTATTCCTTAGAGTCCCATCTCAATATCTCAATATCAACGTTCAAGGATAGAAAAAAGTCCCTATTCTCAAAATGTCTAAAGACTATACCTCTCTTCCTGCCCTCTGGGAATTATTAATCCATTAATATTGCCCCTTTCAAATAAAACCATTAAATCACTTCCTAGTTATTAAGCACTTTCAAAATTAATATTTTCAACAGTCATTTTTACTGTTTGCCCTTCATTTTCTGTAAACTCCTTTTATGCATGAAAAAGTTACAAAAAGGTTATTTTTTCTATAAGAAGATCTTATTGTTTAATTATCACCAAACATGGCTTTAATCATCCTCAAGCGGAGTAAACAATGTATTTTGCAAATAACATTTTTTATCTAGGAGAACAAAATTTCTCACAGATTCAATGGCAATGTTTCATCTGGCTCACACATTGATACTCCCTTTGAAAAGTCACTTTTTCCCATTGATTACCTTCCCCCAACCACCTCCTCAGGGCAGTCTTCATATCATGTTCCTCAGGGCATGTGGGATCACTGGGGTGTAGAACACTGAGGACACCTTCTCCTCTTCCATAGAATTGCTAGAGGGGCTTTGAAATAAATGAACATTGTAGACCCAAGAAAGATACCCACAACCATGAGATGGGAGATACAAGTGCCAAAGGCTTTGGATCATCCTTCAGTTGAGGGAATTCGGAGGATACTGGACAGTATGAAAGCATAAGGGATGAGGACAGCCAGTGTGGGTACTAGGGTGTTAGCTCCGCCAATATTAATAACAGTATCTCATTGATGTGGGCGCTGAGCTCAATAAAGTGTCACCAAAGGGAGGATATCACAAAAATATTGATTGACAATCTGAGAAAACAGAAGACAACACTGACATGCAGGTAGTATGGACTGTAGCCCCAAAGAAACCCAGGGAATATACCCAGACGTCATTACGGAACAAACCTGTGGGACATGACAACACTGTAAAGCAGTGGGCTACATATAGCAATGCAGTGGTCATAAGCCATGGCTGTCAGGAGGCAACCTGCAATTACAAAAATGAAGAAGAAATAAAGCTGAGTCATCACTCTAGAAAGGAAATAATGTTCTTCTCTGACACAACGTTCACCAGCATCTTTGGGGTAATTGTGGTAGAATAGCATAGACCAATGAAGGACAAATGACTGAGAAAATAGTACACTGGAGAGTGAAGTTGAGAACTGATTGCAGTTAGGAGGATCATGCCTAAGTTCTCCACCATGCTCACCACGTACATCCCCAGGAACAGGATGAAGAGAGGTAATTGAAGCTCTTGGTGTTTTGTTAACCCTTCAAAGATAATCCAAGTCACTGAAGAATGGTTTGAAGTGGTCATTTCCTACAAGATATTACTGTTGCAGGAAATAAGAGAAAGTAGGTGCATTAGGATTTTGATTCTCAAAACAAAATGAAATGCTCTACGTTGTTGTTCCTATTCTGAATAGGCTCATTTTCCCCTAATTCCAACCTGTCCTAAGATAATTGCAAAATCAAGAGCAAAGGTCAGTAAGGTCGCACAAGTCTTGGTTCTAAAAATATTCTTTAGTCAGAGTGCTGTCATTTTGCTTAAGCTCCTAACAATCTCACTTGAAAGAAAACTCCACATTTCAAGACTTCTTTACTAAATAATATCATTAAGCAATTATTGCTCATCTCTTCTTCTGGGTATATACCAGTATAAACTTCAGACTTGTAACATATTTTACAGTTTATCACTGATGATGTAAAAGGAATTCATTTCAACTTCCTACACATTCCAAAAAGAGTTACTGTATGTGAGTCAGCATAATATTCTCTAACACAGGAACTTGGAACCAGAAAGACTTCTATAAAAAGAAAGTGTTTACAGAGAGTTATAGTAAGTGCTGTAATCAATTCATATCCTCATTCTCCCATGTTCTATCCTTTGAATGCAAAATTTCAATAAACCAAAATAGATCTTTATTAAATTTTAGATGTGGGTGACATAAATGTGATGCCAAATGATATTCTAGGCTATATTTTAAATCTTTCCTATTTAACAAACAGCAAAGAAATGTTTCTGGTTTTTAAGACTAATGCCTGAACCATCAACAAATCAGGTTTCTCTCCCTAATTCTTTTCTGTTGTCAATCATTAGAGGTCAAACTCTGACTTTGCTCCCTCAAAGCTGTTAAATCAGAACTGGGGAATTTCTCCTTCTTGACTTAGTTTCCCTCAAAGTGCAAGCAGAGGATTCCATGGAAAGAGTTTCCTGCTGTTAGCTGAAGCATTACCTGTTACCCAAGGAAAAAGGTTAAAATTTCTCCTTGAGTCAGGATGAATAGTACAAAATATGCCTTTGATTTCCTACACTCAACAGAGAAAGCATATATTATATGCGCCAAAGTATGATTTTTAATTCTATCTTCAAAACTGAGAAAAAATAACGGAAAAATATGCATTTTTCATGGTCACAAAATTCATAAACATCTATAGTAACCTATTTCCCCTCTATCTTAACAATGTATTAAGTGTGCTCTATGTATGTGTTGATTTAAAGGTTGAATTGAAAGTTATCTCTAAGAACACATAAGAAGGGAGTCATGTTTCAGGATATTTGATAATACTCTAAGTGAGTCAGAATTGAGAGGAAGCCACTGGAAGCAGCTCACTAATCAAGAAATACCAGGATGGAACCATAGCAGACAGATGCTTTGAACATGTCTAGTGATCCATAGGCATCATGACACATGATGCTTTTGTGATTCATACAGAAGTCAACACTTCCTGGGAGTTAACAGGGACAGAGGTGGTACATTTTTATAGAGTCCATTTAGTAAGTAAATTTAAACACCAACAAATTGAAATTCCTTTTATAATGCCCAATACTGAAACCATTACCAATATTATGTGGTGACCAGAGCTCAGAACCACAACAGATTCTCTCTGTGGCTGAGAAATTTTTCTGCTGCTCTTGAGACAAAAATTGCTGATCTGTCAGAGTAAACACAGCCCATGAGGCTATGCTTTGACCAGAGTTCAACTGATTAAGGAAAACAACAGATCTGCAGTAATACCACACTATTTGGAGATGTTTATCTAGTGACATAAAATTTTCAATATTGTTAAGAAATTGAGTGTAATTGAATACACTTTTAATATAGTACTATAAAGGCCACAATATTCATTTATTCAAGGGTTATTCATTTATCAGCCCATACTGACCTTCTCTTAAAGCCATGTAATTCAATTCATAAGAAGCAATTTTACAAACCTGGAGTTGGTCAAAATGAAGGCAGCAAGTGCAAAATGGGAAGGACACATGGAAAAGCTAAAGAAAGAAGAGCAATTTAACAGAAGAAAAAATGTCTCCAGAAATACTTTTTAAAGGAGAAAACATCCTGAAAGTGCATAGTTATCTAGGACTACTGAGAAACTGAAGGTATGCTAACATACATGCATAACACAAAGCATCCCATGTGCATAAAAATGATTGCCTTGAAACATCAAAAGGTTATTTATTTATTTTCAATATCTTTAACTCAAAAAGATAGGAAATGTGACGTACAGGATTTAAATTTTCTATCAAAGTAATTTAACCACAAAAATAATAAGACATAGGACTGTGTTTACCAGGGGAGTTGGGGGAGAGGGGGAAGGAAGAGGGGAAAAGCTGTTGATAAAGGACAATGGAACTCTGGTGGTGGGTACGGTGTGAAATATAGACTGAAATGCAATTTCAACATCCTAGAATAAATACAGCATTGAGAACAAAAGAAATAATAAATATCACTATTAAAATAATTCAGTGGTGCGCCCTGGTGGAATCGTGGTTAGGTAAATCACCTCTAAAGGAATGCAGTCCACATACTTCTGGGTTCAAGCCCTGTTTCTGGGGGAAAACACACAGAATGGAAAAACCCAATGTAAGTAAAAATAACTCTTAATCCTCCTCTCCCCTCCTGTCTGTTTGACTGCTTGCTTTCATTCCTGTCTGCACCTTTAAAAAAAATCATTAAGTGGAGCACTGTAAAACTAGAGAACAACAATCAGGCATTTATGTACATGAGATTTTGCTGACAAAATATTAAATGAAAGCAAAATTGAGGGGGTGCCAGCTGCTTCGGCAAGACGCTTCTCAGTGGGTGGAAAGACATTACTCATTTCTCTCCCAATTTTTCTTCCCCATCTGATTGCCTACAATGCAACTGCTCCGTTTTTGTTTTTATAGGAAAAATTAAGACAGGAAGGAAGGCAGGAAGAGAGAGTAGAGAGAAGCATATTCATTTATTTTTATTTTAGTTGAACATCTTGATTGTTCCCCACAAGTCCGGGTACAAGTCTTTCATAAAGACTTATGATACAACCATGATGCGGACTGTAAAGTGTCAGCTCCCGAATCATTCATCATTGTTTACAACATCACAACTGAAGAATGTAAGAATGTTGCTCACCACCAGATCCTTTATCAATTTATCAATGAAACACCCAGAATTTAAATCACACATCACTTGAGCAACTTAAATGCTATGAGAATCAGCCTGTCACCCAGTGGAAAATCCTCATATAACTTTTGACTGCCCCCAAAACTTAACTACTAACAACCTGCTGCTGACTGAAAGTTTTACTGATTATATAAGCAGTTGATTAGTGTACATTTTGATGTGATAGATAGATAGATAGATGATAGATAGATACATAGGTGATGGATGATAGATATTATATTCTTAAGGTAAGCAAAGCTAGAGAAAAGATAATGTTCTTCAGGAAATCATTAGAGGAAACACGTCTACAATACTATACTGTATCAATGCTCTAAGTTTACATCTTCTGTTTACAAGAAAATCTACATGTAAGTGAACTCACAGTTCGAACTTATGTTGCTCAATAATCAACTGTCGACACAGCCTCGTGGTCTAGTGAATAAGGTTACAGGATGTAGTCCAAATACATCTTGAGGACCCAGGTTTGAGACCTGGAAACAACCAAGATCAACAACTAAATCAAATAAATTAATATCTCTTCTTTCTCTCTCTTCCTGGCTGTCACCGCTCACTGTCATTCCTGCCTGCACCTTCCCTTAAAAAAATCAACTTTACTTTATAAAGTAATATGATAACACCATTTTTCAGAGCTTTCAAACCAGGCCTTCTATTTCCAAGTTTCACACTCTCTGTATTATCACATCCTTCTTTATGAAAGTATGTAGAGGAATAAAAATAATTTTGGCTGTTTTCTCTTATAATTGATGCTGCCCTATATCAGGAAAATTTTTCTGCTCAAGCATTTTTGTCAAGGCAAGCTCACCTTACTGTTGTGTAGATCAAAGCACTGAGCATGGACACTACAATGGTATAAAACACTGTAGTGCTTTAATATGGTCCATGGACAAAACAGAAGAAGGGTGAATGGGTAATAAAGACTCTATACCTTAGGGTTTTAAAGTAGGTGGGAGAGAGTTTAGTTTTCTTTCCCCTAATTCTGACTGTCCAGATATGCGGGTCGTGCCCTGACACCTATGTCCCATGCTGAGAAAGGCAAAGTCCTTACGTCTCTGGCAACATCTGCCACTTAAACTCTCCAGCTTCTGACAAGCTCTCTCATTTGTCAGACATTAAATGGGATTTTCTAAATGTTTATATAAACTAATAATTGTGACCTATATGCCTGGCTAGGATATTTTTTGATGCAGGTACAAGAATTAGAAAGGTAAACATAAAGAGCACATAAAGAGCACTGGTATGTATGTATGTAGCTGTCTACTCTCTGTAGATGATCTCATTAGCAGGTAAAAACACATGGGGCTAATAAAAATTGGAAGAAAGATGGAGCAAATTAAAAATGAACTATTACATGTGAACTAAAGTGAGGTGACCTTTTCTTCAGTGACGTGGACACAGAAGATGCTGGAGATGATGGACATATTAGAGACAAATATGATAAGACTGGATACAACAACATCCAAGTCCACAACAATGAGAACCACCAGTTTATTGATGTGAGGAGTGACTCACCATCCTCCAGTAAGAAGACACCACATATGTAGTGGGTTTTGGTGGCAGTGACATCACAGGCAGTCAACCTCAGCATGAGTTATGCCAGGGGTGGGCATAAGCACCCATAAATGTCCCACATATACAATCACAGTCAGTGGAGAGCAGACTTGGTGACTGTGTAGCAGTCACCAGACTATGCATCTTGCAAATGGTCACATAGGATTGATAGGTCATCACTTTCAACATAAGAAGAAGCAGTAGAAAAAATGCTGCCATGTGTCCCTCAGAGAGATGGTTTTGTCTTTGACACAAAGTTTGCCAAGTTTTGGACTGATGATGGACCAGATATCTCTTTCAGACAGAGAACAAAAGATAAATTAAAGAGGAAGTATGTATGGAATATGAAGGTGAGAATTCAGTCCAAATCCAGGGACCAAGCCCAGCTTTTGGACACAGTAGCAATACAAATTACTAGGAAAAGGAAGAATAAGGACTGCTGAATATATTTGGTTAAATGAACAAGACAAAAACTCACTACTAAGAGTTTTTTTTTTCCATTGCCCATTCTTTTCCAGTAAGATGTGAAGGATATGGAAGCAGAGTTACATTAGAGGAAGGACCCCAGGCCCATGCATTCCCATACCCAGTATTCTAGAGCCAACAAGCCCACAGACTGTTGACGTTTAACTATTTATAGGAACTGGATCTGACTCTGCTAAAACAAGACGTGCCCAGGAGTCATCAATACAGTTTCTGGTAATAGTAGAAGAAATGTATCAATAGGGGAAGAAGTGTAATGATTTCTCATCTTGTTCTCTGCTAAAATTTGTCTCTAGAGGCTTTTATTCATTTGGTTACTCCAGTTTTCATTTGTTCATCTTTAATCACACTTGGCTACTATGTGCTGCCACCAGCCAAAGGAGGCTGTGTAGACTGGAGATCATGAACATAGGTCCAGAGCAGAGTCAGGAAAACACTCTCAGAGTCCTTTTGGCTTCCTGAGCATACACAGCAGAAAGTCTTCGAAACAGGTATGGAACCTGGGTTTCCATAATAGGAAATTCTTTACAGGCAGAAGTATCAGAAACACTGTCATCCCTACAATATCTACAGTACTTATGATCTCTACTTTCTTTCCACAGAGAACTTTTTCTCATCTGTATGTCTGGGCCGGAACAGAAAAGCAAAAAATCCTTTATTTTCCATAGTTGTGAATTTTGAAAAACTTTTTTAAAATAAAGATTCAATAATTATTCTTCTTTGCCTAGAGGCTTGAGAACTGTCCTTGTGACTTCCTCCCCACCATGTTCCCCAAAGAGAAATTTGCTTTCCTAGACGGTAGCAGAATTGAAACATCATTTCCTCCTCCATTTGTATGGAGAGGCTCAGTGCATTTATAAATCTCAGTCTTTGACTTGAGTGTCAGGTGAGATTATTATTTTTAATTATGATTTTGTCCAGAGGTGATCTTTCAACTACAAAATAAGAATGCCAACTACACTCTTTTTCAGCATAACATCATGTACAGTGTCTTATTCTGAGCTTCACTGTAGGGATTTGTTATAGAGGTTTTCCTAGGAGTCTCTCCATAATTCAAATCCTTTAGGAATGACAAATTGATAAAATTGTTTATACACAAATGAAGATGGTTTTACCCTGGTGACTTTGGAGACTCAACAGTCTACTCTACAATTCACATTAGGGAAAACTGCAGCTTCCTCCAGGATAAAAAAGGTGGAGATCTCTTCTTTTCTCTCCCAGTACTTATTGCTTTTTAAGTAAAATTGATAGCATATCTTTTGACAGGCAAAATACCAAAGAAAAATATTTCATGTACATACATACATTCCCGCACACATGTTTTTTAACATGCTGGCATGTTATATGATGCATACTTTATATCTTTTAGAGTAACTTACTTTAAGTTCCTTTTTGAACAGTACTTCCTCTCCTGCCTTTGCTGCCCTTCATCCATCATCTACCCTTTATTTGTTTTTATAACATAGACTACTTTCCCATATTTTCCTACTTGATGGTATTTCCAATTATGTTAAGGGGGTTTATAATGGATCACAAAACTTTGCTTTTGTCATTGAACAATATTTCATCAAAATCTCTGAAATATTGCATGCTGTAACTATATTATAACTTACCCAAATATGCTACACGATAAACCTGTGTTTTCCAGCTTCTTACCATGACAGGCAATGCTAAAATAATAACTGATATCTGTACATTTGGATATACATCTCACAGGGATATTCACAGTATTTTTCACTTTAATTTAATAATGTCATTTTGTTAGCAGAAATTCTGAGAGAAGGAAAGACAGTTTAGTACATTGCTGTTGAAGATATGAACTATTATAATCTTTGGGAACATCATCTGACATTAAATGACAAGACTTCTTAATGAAGCGTTGTTAAATGACTGAAAAACAGTTAAATATGCAGTTGAGTTGAATTTAAAATATCCTATTTGAAGAGTACCTTAACATGTTATTTAAATAAATGATGTATTTTTATTTTTTAAATGAGAGAAAATTTATGGTATAAATCTGTTTAACTATATGGATGAACACAATTTGTATGTTGAATGTTTCACCTAACATTAAATTTTTCATATTTCCTAATCTTATAGTCTGGATGAATAAGTTCTTTGTCCTTATTTTACAAAATTCTCCCTTTCTAGTTTGACTTTTTATTTTTAACTTTATAATTAATAGGTATGTTTCACTTAGTTTATAAGGAAACTATAAAGGAAAACAATTATCAAAAGGAACAGTAAGAAAAAAGTTTAGATGAAAAATCCAGCTAAGATCACTATTTTATGTAAATAGAATATCTTAAGTGAAAATCAAGTATGTTTATATTGAGAACAAGGTAAATGTAATGAGTGAGCATGTGGAACTGTAAGTTTTAGCAAGTCTAACATCAAAAACCAAACAAGCAAGCCGACATGCCAGTGTTGCTAAATTTCATACTACCTAAATGTTGAGTGGAAATACAAAACAAGGGAAATTGAAACCAATACTTAAATTACCTTACAAAATGTTGCTTTCTGTTATCTCCTAGAAATTCCATAAAGAATTCTCTTCCTACTCCACATGTACGCATGAATCATCTGACTTCTGTGACAACTTCAATGTAATGGTACTTTTCCTCAGAAGTCTTTTTATCAGTTTCATAGGGCCAGTAGAATAAAAAACTACACAATAATTCTATTCTATCCATGTAAGACATGAATTACTTCCTCTGATACCTCTCTCTCTTTTGGAAAAAGTTCAAACAACTATATAACGCTTAAATGCACAAATAAAAACCTAAATTTTCTCTATTAAAATATCACCATCCATTTTTGTTTTGTGTTAATATTGGTTTAGAAAACTGTTTATTTTTAGGAATGGAGGTTTGCCCTTCAGCAAATATATGATAACATATCAAGCCCTCCACAAAAAATATTAATAATTCTCCAATAACATCCATTGAACCCCCCACTTCATTTTGTTCCCACAATACATCCCCTTTCTCTTTAGTATCCTCAGTTTTGAGGTCAATCTTCGAGTTTGCTTTTGTCTTGTCTGTTTCTTTGTTACACATCTTTATATCAAATGAGTGAAATCAACCTGCATTTATCTTTGTCTTTCTAAACAGAATTTGTCCTTCTATCTGCTTCTGAGTAATCTTCTCTAGAACAATCTTTAAAACAGACCCTAATATGAAAGAAAGGTGTTTTTTTCAATTGAAACAGATTGTATTTGTATTTTGAGTATCATAAAATGAAAAATTAATAACCAGCTTTAAGCCACTCTAGGCTACCTTGAACAGTTGTGAAACATATTAAAGAAACTCTGCAATGTCTAACTGTTACCAACAATCATAGATGTTATTTACATATCAATATACACTCTCCTTTCAATAGGGCAAGTGATTCTAAAAAAGACAATTAAAAAAGAAAAGCAAAAACTTCAAGCAGATCAACTGGTTCATAAAAATAGAACTAGTGAAACTAAAATCGAGTATATCAGTATTGAGATCTGGAAATGGAACATTAGTGGTCTTTTAAAACTATAGTCAATGATAGAGCAATGCCAAACATAAAAAAGTTCAACCAACAAACTGTTCAACTTTCAAAAATCTAAATAAAAAGTGAAAACAGAAAAAGAGTAAAATGTAAATTTTGTTATAGTTATTTTAGAATATATTTAAAATTCCACTTGACATAATGTTAAGGGTATTTGAAAGGTCACCTTTTTACATGTCTTATCAAAAATAAAAAATTAAACATCCTATTCTATAAAATACATTGCCAAAATTTTGGTTTTTAGCAAATATATTATTTAAAATGACATTGCCCTTCCAGTGACTATATGAGTTTTTCATATGTCAAAATCCATATTGAGAAACAACAAAGAAATTATTCATTTGTTTTAAGGTTTACCAGATCCGTGGGTTTAATACTTTTGATATCAAATAACTTAAGCTCATAACTATTCAGAGTAATCCCCTAACCACCACTAAGATAATGTCGACTAGTATTAATTTACTATTTTCAGAATAATTTATCTTTTTCCAAGAGAAAAAACAAAACAGTCTGAATGAAAAAGTTTTAAATACAGATACAGGGTATTGCCTAACATTCTTAAATGGAGAACAAAGAAAATGAAAAGAAATTTTTAAATGATAATAAAATAAAATTGATTAAATTTAAAAAAATGACTGTTTATTTTTCCCTGCTTTCTTTCAAAGAAGTTCTACTGCTCTCTCATGAAAACACATTTTACATGTTAAAAATCAATGGAAGAAAATCAGAAAAGACAAAAATTTCCCTCATTGTGGTGAAAAAGATATAGGGTAAAAAAAGCTGCAGCTAACAGTATTGTAAATGAACACACAGACTTTCACTGTCCTCTGAATAAAAAGACATTGAGACTGATCAAAACCTTCTCTTATTCATGGTTTTTCTCAGAGCAAGTTTAACATCTTTGTTCCTCAAGCTATAGATTAAGGGGTTCAACATGGGAATCACATTTGTATAAAATACAGAAGAGATTTTCCCCTGATCCAAATACCCAGAAGTAGATGGTTTGAGATACATAAAGGCACCTGACCCAAAAAAAAGAGAAACAGCAGTTATGTGGGAACTACAGGTGCTGAAGGCTTTTGACCTGCCCTCGGTAGAGCTAATGTGGAGGATGCTGGACAGGATCAAAGCATAAGAGGCAAAGATGGTGACACTGGGTACAATGATATTGATGCCCACCATAATGAAAACTACCAGTTCATTAATGTAGGTGCTGGTACAGGAGAGCTGGAGCACAGGGAGGATATCACAAAAATAATGGTTGATGGTATTTACATCACAGAAGATCAGTCATTGCATGCATCCTGTGTGAGCCATGGCACCAGAAAATGCCATCAAGTATGAACCAAGCATAAGACTGGAACACACTCTAGGAGACATGGCACTGTTATACAAAAGTGGGTTACAGATGGCCACATAATGATCATAAGCCATTGATGTCAGCACGTAGCATTCAGAAATGACAAAAAACAGAACAAGTGAAGTTGGGTCATGCATCCCATGTAGGAGATAAGATTCTTCCTTGATATAAAGTTATTCAGCATTTTGGGTGTAATAACAGAAGAATAACAGAGATTTATGAAAGATAAGTTAAAGAGGAAAAAGTACATGGGGGTATGTAGGTGTGAATTCAGCCCAATTAGAGTTATCAAACCCAAATTCCCCAAGCACAGTGACCATATACATACACATTAACAAAGAACAAGTGTTAGCAGTCATATTCTCTGAGCAAATCTCTGGACACATAAGAAATAAGATTGTTTTGGGGAGCAACTCAGCAATTCCACCAATAACTCCTTCCAGGTATTTGATGAAAATATCTAAGAATAGTCTAGTTAAACTCTCAGAATTTCTCTTTACCATCATCACAAATGTGTGGAATGGATTTCCACTTACTAGAGCATTAACAAGCATAATATAACAAAGGCATCATAAACTGCCCAGATGGGGAGTCCAATCCTGCCATATTGAAGTATTACTTCTGGAAAAACCAAAGGATAATTGAGAAAAAGTATGGATCATGACAAAATATTTCTTCTCTCATCTCACCATTTCTTCCTTCACTTGAATCCACCTGCTGTCCCTTTAACTGTAAAATTGGAGACAGAGACCCTATCAACATTTGCATGACTTTAACAGAAATTAGACTGGGTGAGAGGGGAACAAAGAGCATTGTTTCTATTCCCAAATGAATGCCTAGATTAAAATCCATAAATAAAAGTGTGGGAGAAACTTCCATAAAGAGAAACATACTGAGATATTGCATTTCCTGATTCTCTAATCTTAAAGCTTTCTTATCCCTTTCAAAATCATTCTCCCAGCAGTTTTTCTTCAGTCTCAGGACTGCATAAAATGGAAAAGAAAGTGGAAATTCTATTATGTGGATTTCTAACTCAAAACAAGGACATTGATATAAGAAGACTTCACTCACCCTCTTTAGGTCAGAAAAGCTGAATGTTCTTTATCTTTAATATTTACTCCCATTGTCCTGGAAATGTATTTGAACTACAAATCATAATTTCTGATTATGACTCTGAGTCCTCTCAAGTCGAAGAGCAAAATATGTAATTTTATTATTGTCACATTTGTCACTTGATAAAAGATTGAATGTGACTTTAATGAAAAGTGCCCTTGATTATAAATAAGGTAGCGTTTGCTTAGTCTCTTCCTTAGAGAATAGATGATATGTATTGGGAATTGACTTTACATTTTGCACCATAATCTGTCCTTGGTTCCTTAGAGACTCAATATTTTACTCAATGTTCTCACTCTGGGGATTGTTGATCTACCAAGACAGAGGCAAAATAAGCTCCCATCTTTATGTAATCTTGATGTCTGAAGGGAAACCTATTACAAGTCCTTTCTCTTTCTTTTCATGTATCAAATGGACATTTTTGAAACAATTTACAGATTTTAACTCCTTACCTGAGTTATTTTTCATTTTTATTATTTATGTTCTATTAATCCATAGAACAATATGTTTCAGGAAAATATTCCCATCTAAGTCAATGTGTGTACACACCACACTAACACCCACTATTTAGTTGTTGTGTCTCCTGAGTTATCTCCGAAACAAACAAGCTAGCATCTTTCCCTTGGAAAGTTTTCTCTTATAAGTTTTCTCTTTTATTAGAAGTTCTTAAGGATACTTAGATACTTAGAGGATATTACTGGCTTCCTAAAGGTAGCAGTTAATTAACTGAGGTGAATATTGAAAATAATTAGAGCAAATACATAGATATCATGTGTTTGAAACCTATGCCCATGATACTAACTTGGAAAGATTACTAAAATAATTTCTAAAATAGTGATTATAATAATAGCAACTCTTTCATTGGGTTGTTTTAAGAGTCAAAAGAAAAAAAGTACATAATAAATTGAGAAAAATATTTGGCACATTGTCATAGACAGTCATTGTCAACTGTCATGTTTAAAAACTACCAGTGTAGCATCCATGTCACACCTATGAGATATGTTTATCTTTGATTCCTATACTCTGATAGACAGTACTAATTCTAAATAACCAGCTACTTCTATTGTCTCCCTGATGCTATACATAGTTCAATATACTATGTAAGCACTCCACAAATAATCCTGAAATGTATGTTCTCTGGTGAAATGTTTTAGAAAGCTATCCACATTTCTCACATACTAAGTTTTATACCAAACTGACTTCCACCCATTTCCCTCAGACACCACAAGTGGGCATACATCTCATGTTTTAAGTGAATTGTACTATTTAATTGTAGTTGCTCCTAATAATTACTGCAACATTTCCCACATTGTTACTTT
Organism: Solenodon paradoxus; assembly: GCA_004363575.1. Classification (NCBI taxonomy): domain Eukaryota; kingdom Metazoa; phylum Chordata; class Mammalia; order Eulipotyphla; family Solenodontidae; genus Solenodon; species Solenodon paradoxus. The sequence goes on from RJWH01002897.1 coordinate 169,644, forward strand.
TTCTTGGCCATACCCACTGCTGGTAGAATAAGCTTTGTTCTTCACAAATTGAGCATTTGAGTAACAGCAATAAACACACAAGACTCAAACTATGATTAAATTTCAAATAAAATTAAAGATGAGAATGAAGCAACAGCTCAAATTTATAATAAATTATGAAATTACTATTCTAATAGTACATGATAATTATACACACTCCTATGCCTTCAACACATATAAAATAAAGAAAATATTTACATTTCATAGACCAGATTGAGTACAATGGACAACAGTTGCTGTCCAGTTGAATACAAAAATATATTTACCCTTTAATTTTAAACATGCATATACTCTTTTCTATAATAAATTACATTTCTCTTCTGTTATTGAAGCGATTCCAGACATAATTTGTCATATTCATTGAATATCTCAGAATGCAACTTTTGAAGTTTGCCATCAATTGGAAAGCTTCCAGTATCAATTTACAGATTTATCAACTTAATACTTATGAGCAAGGAATAGAAATTGCTGTTGCCTCAACCCCACCCCACCACAGAAGGGGGGGCCACAGCAAACCAATACTTAGACTCAATATCCAGGTGATCAAGTGATAGAGGACTCAGCCTCAACTCCACCATTTATTCAAGCAAATTCCTATAAACCAAAGGTTTGCAAAGGACACTGCGAATAACCACCATAGTCATTCCCTAGAAATATATAAGATTAAAAAGAAAGTGACACTGCTCAATATAGGCAGAAAAAAAGTCATGTAAAGTCTGAATATGTTAAAAATAAACCCCAAATTTCACAAAAAGAGGAAGACAGCAGGAGTTCCCCCCAAAAAAAAAATCCAAGGACAATTATTGGGATAATCTACTGATAAAAATAATATAAATTATGTATATATAAAATGCTGAACAAGATTCAGTAGACAATAAATAATCTGAAAATCAATGGAAGATAGCAGAAAAGAAATAAAAGATTAAAAGTATTATTTCACCAAGGAGATCGAGGTTAACAAGGAAAGCCATAAGAAAAATGCTAAGGATAAAAACAATTTTTCAGATCAGGGTCACAAAGGCAACTTGGTAAGAATGACTCCAACCTCCACCCAACAGACCAAATAGGAATTGACATATTTACAGACATAAATACTGAGGAAAGTAGACTGAGAGAATATAGAATTGCCACAACATCCATGACCATTAAGGGTAGGCAAAAACATCAGGGTTCAGAACAGCACTGCATATATGGTCTTCAGCCCACAACCAAGAGTTTGGAAATGCAGGAAGAAAAAGGCTTCCCAGGAATCACTCTGAAAACAGCAGAGTCCTCTAACAGGACTAAGACACACAGCCAGGGAAGAAGGTCTGGGTGCAGGGTGGAAGGTGGACCAGACTCCTGTGGTCTCAGTGGGAGCCCCCGCGGGGAAATTACACTGGATGCTGCCTTAACTGGAACCCCTAGCCCCTCCCATCACCATAGCAAACCTGAACCACAGGACCCACCCACAAGAAATCCCTCCATCGTGCTTAAAGGAAGTAGAGGGTCTCCCAGAAGGGATGAAACCTCATGGCTACACAATATACCACCCTATAGGTGTAGGCAGAACTGCAGCTGATTACTGATTTTGGGTCAACAACAAAGTGGTTGAAACTTCTCAGTCCTGGGATGCTGGGGGAAGGCTCTTCATTCCCCACTCAAACTCCAACCCCACAGACTGAACTTTCAGGTCCAAATGCAGGATCCACCTAAGATTTCAACAAATACAACCAGTGTAGATGCCACAAAATTCAAGAATGCCAAGGGTTAACAGCAAGATTTAGGTTCATTTGGTGCAAGTCGATGCTATACTCAAGGATATCCTTAATGGGATACTTAGCCCACAGATACATAAACAGTATGCCAAATAGGACAAAAGCATAAAGAAATGAAAGAGCAGAGAAACCCAACACACCAACATCTGGGAACATTGTCATCAAATGTCAAAAATACAAGATTAATAAAGAACCATAAAAACAGCTAGAGAACAGCCAGTCATTAACAAAGGAGTCCCCATAGACTGACAGAGGATTTCTCAATGGAAGCTCTATAGGCCAGAGTGAATGCCATGATAAATCCGAAGGGTGAAAAACAATTTATCAGATAAGCAAAATTTAAAGGACCTCATCACCACAAAATTAACTCTACAAAAAATACTAATGAATGCTCTTTAAAGTGTAAACAAACCCTAATTGAAAATAGTAGCAGAGAAAAATATAAACAAATGGAAGGAGGAGAGGAGAATAAATATCTGGGTGGTTATAATGAGTGCAATACTAATCTACTTTCATAAAAATAAGAAATAAGCTTAGAATTATTAATGATAACCAAAGGGTAAACAAAAACACATCTCCAGGAGAAAAATAAAACAAAGAAGAAAAGAAAACAAATCAAAACATAATTATACCTACCCACCTAAAAAGATAGAGAAAGACAAAGCCACTGTCTAGAACACACACACACACAACACAAAATTACAATATGGCAACAACAGTCACATATCAATAATCACCCTAAACATAAATGGATTGAATTTACCAAATGACAGAGTGGCTAAATTGACTAGAAAGCATAATTCAACCTTCTGCTGCAATCAGGAAATCACCTTCTTATGAAAGATACAGATAGACTCAAAGTCAATTATTGGAAGACAATCCTGCCATTGAATGGTGTCAAAAAAAAGCAGGAAAATCGTATTTATTTTGGATGAAACAGACTTCCTACTGAAAAGCTTACCAAAAGACATATATGGATATTACATAATTATTAAGGGCTCCAGCAAGAAGACATAATGCTTATTAACATAAACATGTTAAATGAAGGAGGATCAAATTATATTAAACAAGTATTTTTAGAACATACAAGAGACATTGATAGCAATACAACAATAACAAGAGACTCAATACCCCACATACAAAAATGGACAGAACTGGGTAGAAAATTAACAGGGAAACAGAAGCTTTAAATGACCATCTGGAACAGATGGGTCTAACAGACATAACAAACGCTTTATCCAGTGACTACAGAATTCACTTACTTCTCAATAAGCAAAGAACAGTCTCAAGTACTAATCATATTGGAAAACAAACACATCTCAAGAAATTCAAAAGGACTGAAATAATACCAGGCATCTTCATAATAAAAATAGTTTAAAAATTGAAATAAGCCACAAAAAAGAAAGCTGAAAAACCCCAAAGTAATTGGAGACTACACAATATGCTTCCAAATGACTCCTTGGTAAAAGAGGAGATCAGATTAATAGGAGACTAAACAATATGTTTCTGAGTGACTCCGGGTAAAAGAGGAAATAAAGAGGAACTTAAAAAATACTTAGAGACAAATGAAACTAAAGAGATAAACTACCAGAATCTATGAAATGAAGCAAAGGCTGTAATAACATGGAATAGCATTGTAATTCAGGCCCAGCTCAACAAAAAAAAGGGGGGGGGCAAATAAACAACCTAACCCTACACTTAAAAAAATTATACAAAGAATAATTAAAGCCAAATATCAGTAAAAAGGAAAATCAAAATTTAGCAAAAATAAACTAGAAAAAAAAGACAATCCAGAAGATCAAAGAAACCAAAAGTTGGTTTTTGAAAAAAAAAAAAAATGAAGTAAAAAACCAGTGGTTAGACCCACAAAGAAAAAAGAGAGAGAAAACTCTCATAACTAGAATTAGAAATAAAAGAGAAGTTACAACAGACACCACAGAAATGCAATCATAAGGAACTCTAAAAAACTCTCTGTACCAGTAAATTAGACAAAGATGAGGACATGAGCAGACTTTTAGAAAAATCTATTCTGCCAAGACTGAACATGAAAAAAATGGAAAACCTAACAGAAAAATTATAAGGAAATAAACTGGATTTAATCGAATGTCTCCTAAGTTAAAATACCAGGGCCAAATGGCTTTTCTAATGAGTTTTGCCAAAACTTCAGATAATTAATAGCTATTCTTCTCAAACTCTTCCAAAATAGAACAGGGAAAGTCAAAATACCTTCTATGAGGCTAACATCACACTGATACTAAGAGTTTATAGAGACATCAATAAGAAAAGAAATTACAGACCAATATCTCTAATGAACATAGATGCAAAAATTTTCAATAAAATATTCTCAAATAAGATCCAACAATGCATCCAAAATATCATCCATCATGACCAAGTGATATCTATCCAGGGATGCAAAGATAGAGCAACATATGTAAATCTATTAATATAATACAATATATCAATAAGAGTAAGGAGAAAAACCACATGATAATATAAGTAGATGCAGTAAAGTCTTTGACAAGATTCTACACTCATTTATGATTATAAAAATGGCTGCATGAAATGGGCATAGACAGCGCATATCTCAAGATAATAAAGGCTATATATGATAAACTCCACTGACATTACAGTAAATTGCAAAAATTGAAAGCATTTCCTCCAAGATCAGGAGCAAGGCAAAGCTGTCCATTCTCACTTCTACTATTTAGCATCACATTAGAGAACTTAGCCAGAGGAATAAGGCAAGAAAAAGAAATAAAAGAAATCCAAATTGGCAAGGAGGAAATAAAACAATCATTACTTGAACATGAAATATTATATATGCTGAATACCCTAAAAACTCTGTCAAAATATTACTGAATCTAATCAATGAATACACTAAAGTGACTGGTTACAAAATCAATGCACAAAAATCTGTTCATTTTTATATTCACAAAGTACACTAGGAAAAAATTACAATAAAGAAAACCATACGGTTTAAAATAGAAGTTAAAAGAATCAAATATCTTGGAATATATGTAAAGGAAGTGCAAGACTGGTACAATGAAAACCAAAAGTCCTTGAAACATAGGATACAGAGAGATGGAAGGATAGCTCCTGCTCATAGTTGCGAAGAAGCAATATTGTTAAAATATTGTTAAAATAGTCTTCTTACCTAAAGCAATAAACATATTTAAAACAATTCCTATTAAATCAAAGAATTATTTCCAGAAAAAAAGAACAAAACATCTTAAAATTTGTATGGAACGAAGACCCTGAATAGCCAAAGCAATTATCAACTAAAACAATGAATCCAGAGGGATTACACTTGTAGACGCTGAGCAATTCTACAAAGCAATAGTGATCAAGATGTTATGGTACTAGAGTAATAACAGAGACACAGATCAGTGGAATAAAACTAAATCACAAAAACACTACTCATATACATGCAGTGAGTTAATCAACGACAGAGACCAAAGCATTAAATGGGGAAAAACACTTCAATGAAGGAAGCTAGATCACTCTAACAACATTCATAATAATAAATAAAAAATGGACCAGAGACTTGGACATAAGGGCGGAAACCAAAAAATTCTTGGAAGTCATCATCGGAAAGATGTTCCATGATGTCTGCCTTAGAGAGGTGTTTGGGGACTTAACTCCAGTATAAAGGAGTATAAAAAGATAAACAACTGGGATTATATCAAATTACAAACTTCTTCACAGTGAAAGAAAATGTCACCAAAACAGAAAGACAATCTGTTAACTGTGAGAAGATTTTTGTATACCCTATTCCTGACAAGGGCTTAATATCTAAAATATACAAAGAACTCATAAAAATCAATAACAGAAAAACAGGCAATTCAATCAAAAATGTGAAGAATTTAAGAGACATAGTTGCAAAGTGATATTCAGAAGGTCAACAGGCACATGAAAAGATGTTCCTATTATTGACTATCGGGGAAATGCAAATCAGAAAAACAAAACAAAAATAATAGAATATCACCTTACAACAGGGAGACTGACTATTTTCCAAAAGTCTGGGAACAGCAAACGCTGATGAGAATGTGGAAAAAGGGAATAATTCATACCTTTGGTGGCAGTCAAATTGGTGGACTCCAATGGAAAAGAGTATAGAGATTCCTCAAAAAGATGAAGGTGGAAATCCCAAGTGATGCCACCATTCCGCTTCTGAATATATATTCAAAAGTCACAAAAATACTACTTTGAAGAGATTTGTGCACCCACATGTTTATTGCAGTGCTATTCAAAATAACAAAGAAATGAATCTTAGAAGACAACATAAGAAAGACTTTCAGTGACATCAGTCATAGAAAGGACTCTGGGAACTCAACTCTATTATCAAGGGAAACTAAGACAAAAATAAACAACTGGGACTACACCAAACTAAGGAGCTTCTTCACAGTGAAAGAAAACATCACCAAAACCAAAAGGAAATGTACTAACTTGGAAGGTAAATTTGCATTTCATATTTCTGGAAAAGGCTTTTAATATCAAAAACATACAAAGAACTTATAAAACTCAATAACAGAAAAACAGGCAATTCTATCAAAAAATGGAAGGAGGAGCGAGAGACATTTTTCTGAAAAGGATATACAGATGGCCAAAGGCACAAGAAAGATGCTCCTACTCACTATCGGTGAAATGCAAATCAAAACAACATTGAGATACTGCCGTAAATATGAGAGACTGCCTGTTATTCAAAGGTCTGGAAACAACAAATGTTGGTAAGGATGTGAAGAAAAGAGAGCACTCTTTCACTGGTGGGAATGCAAATTGGTGTAACCCCTATGGAAAACAGTTTGGAGATTTCTCAAAGGTTGAAGATGGAAATCCCATATGACCCCATCATTCCATTTCTGGGCATCTACCCAAAAGATACAGAAACATTCATCCACAGATATTTATGCATTTCCATGTTTATTGCAGCCCTATTCACAATAACTAAGCAGTTGGCTTCACCACCAATTTCAACCAAACATTCAAAGAATAGCTAATCCCCATTATCCTTAATCTCTCACAAAATTGAAGGAAAACAACCAAATATATTCTATGACACTAATATTACCCTGGTCCCCAAACCAGACAAAGATAACTAGCACTAAGAAATGAAATTACACACTGATATTACCAGTGAATGTAAATGCAAAAATCCTCAAGAATATACTGGCAAGCTGAAATTCACAGCACATTAAACAAGTATACACTATGATCAAGAGGGATTTCTAATAGAGATGCAAGAATAGTTCAGCATATTCAAATAAATCCTTGTAATATATCACATCAATAAAGAGAAAACAAAAGATCATATGATCTATCAATGGATCAAGAAAAAGCGTTTGACAAGATTCAAAACCATTCATGATAAAACAAACTCTTGCCAAAATAGGAATAGAAGGCTCAAAAATCAACACAACAAAAATGATATATGACAAACCCACAGTCAACATATACTCAGTGGTGAAACATTGAAAACCTTTTCATTAAGATCTGGAACAAGACAAGGTTGTCCAGCCTCACTACTACTCATCAATATAATTCTAGAAGCCCTGGTCAGAACAATTAGGCAAGAAAGGAAAATTAAAGGAATCTAAATTGAAATGGATGAAATAAAGCTATGATTATTTGCAGATGACCTATTACACCCAGAGTAATCCCATGGAATAGACCAAAAAGCATTCAAGGCAGTAAATGACTATAGAAAGGTTGTAGGATATAAAATCTACACACATAAATGAGAACCATTCCTATATACAATGAGACAGAAATAGTGGAAAATGCAATAAAGAAAAGAATCCCGTTAAAAACTGCATCCCCAAAAATATAAATATGTATGAACAAACTTAACAAAGTAGGTTAAAGATCTCTACAAAGAAAACTACAAGAATCTTATAAAAGAAATTCAAGAGAACAAAGAGATGGAAAAAAAATTTAATGTTCATATATTACAAGAATGAACATAGTAAAAATGGTCATCATATCCAACAATAAGCATTTCTAGTGTAATCTCTTAAAAATCCCAGAGACATTCTTTGAGAAAATAGTAGAAACAGTACTAAAGTTTGTATGGAATCACAAAGTGTCACAAATAGCTAAATCTATCATTAGCCAAAAAGAACAGGAATGATATCACACACTCTGCCTTCAAACCTTATTACAGAGAAATAATCATCAAAACAGTGAGGCATAGAACCAAAACAAGCACATATACCAATGGAATAATATTGAGAATCCATAAATAAATCCATATCTGTATGGTCAATTAATCTATGGAAAATGATTTCAAGATTATACAATGGAGGAAAAAAACCTACTCAACAAATGATGTTGGGACAACTGGATGGATGCTTGTAAGAAAATGAAACGAGTATACTTCATCTTCATACAGATTGTTAACTCGAAATGGATCAGATATATGGATATATCATTAGAATACATAGAGGAAAATGTTGGAAAAAATGTTCCATGACATCAACAACACGGATGTCTTTGGGGAAGAAACAGCTATAGCCAAATAAACCAAAGCGAACACTTGGGACCACATCAAACTGAAAGTATTCTGTACAGTGGAAAAAAGTTACTAAAACAAAAAGGCAATCCATTGAATGGGGAAAGATATTCACAAAACATAAATCAGATAGATGCTTAACCTTCAAAATATATAGGGATCCCACACATATCAACAACAAAAAAAGTGAATGAACTACCCAAAAAAAATTCCAGAAGAATTGAATCAGAACCTCTGTAAAACAAAAAATTCACAGATGGTGTACATACACATGAAAACTTTTCTACATCACTCATCCTTAGATAAATACCAAAAAATCACAAATCCACTTCACACTGGTGATAATGGCCTATATCCAAAAGACCAGAAATAAAAAGTGGTGGAGAGAGTGTTGAGAAATAGGAAACCACCTATACTGCTGGTGGGGATGCAAATTAGTGCAACCTCTTTGTGAAAGACTATGGAGACTCCTCAAAAACATAAAGATGCAGAAACTGTTCAACTCAGCAATCTCATTTCTAGGCATATACCCTAAGAACATCAAAACTTTAATGAAAACAAAATTACCTGCTCACCTATGTTGATAGCAGCACAAGTCACAATAGCAAGACATGGAAACAACTTGAATATCCATCAACAGATAACTGGATAAAGAAAATGTGGAATACATGATGGAATGTTAAGCAATGAAAAAATGTAAAATCTCTCAGCAACAACTGGGATGGAACTAGAAGGAATAATGTTAAGCAAAATAATCCAAAAATAGAGAGGGGGAGTGAAGAATGGTTTTACTCATAATGGGAAATATAATGAAAAAAAAAGGGAGCAAACCCAAAACAACTCACAGAACACAAGACAGTGACTCTACTGGGTGAAGGCTGAGGATAGGAGAACAAGGTTGTGGTAAAGGTTATGAAACTTTAGAGGTGGATGAAGTGTGAAATGCACACAGATTGAAAAGTTGCTTCAGTATCATAAAATTCATACAACAATGTAAACAAAAGAAATAAAATTATTTCCAAAATAACCCCACAATGACATATCACCTCAAAACTGTGAGAATGGCCTGTAGTAAAAAGATTGCAACAATAAATGTTGGAGAGTTTGTATAGAATAAGAAACTTACATACACTATTAGTACAATCTCTTTGGAAAAAAGCATGACTCTTCCTCCAAAAAATAAAATAGGTCTACTACTACATCCAGCGATTCAATTTCTACAGATGTAACCAGAGAATACAAAAACATTAATCAGAAAAAAAATCTGAACCCCTAATTTCATATCAGCACAATTCACACGAGTCAAGACATGGAAACATCCAAAATGCCAATAGACAGATGCACATATAAAGAAACTGTGATATCCATGGAAATCTATGCAGATACTTAAACAGATAAAATTATGTCCATGGCAGTAACTTGACTGTGGGTTCTCAACTCTTGGACCTCTCTGTGGGTGTTATTGTTCGTACCTGTGACTCTAGGAGAAGGCTCTGCATCACCTACACCGACTCCAACACTTTGGGCTGGATCCGCAGATCTCAACACAGAGCTTAGACCTTCAACAAATGCAGTGAGTGTCAAAATTATACAACTAAAGGAAGTTCAGTTTTCAAGACCAAAATATATATCTAGTCTGTTAAATTCAACATCCTAACACAAGGCGATTACACAAGGAAAGCGTAATCCAAGAAATAAACACAGGTTAAACAGATCAAAGAGAGAAATATACACAAAATGATGAATTAAAATGATGTCCTAGGAGAATATATGAATGAACAGACTTAAGCAATACAGCTAATGAACATTTAATGCACCAATGATGGTGACTCACTAAAAGGAAGAAAACAATAGAGTAACAAAAGGAGAATAACAACAAAGAGAGAAGAAATTAGACAGCTCACAATGGAATTCATAGGACTAAAGAACAAAATAGCTAAAATAAAGAACACAATAAAGGCCCATAACAATAGGCTGAAAAAAGAATTAAAAGAAGCTAAGAGCACATAAGACATTTCAGATAACATCAGGAGCAACAATATTCACATCATAGGAGTTCCAGAGGAAGAGAGAAAAGGAGGCAGAAGCTGTATTTGAATAAATAATACTGAAAATTCCCCTAACCTGAAGAAGGAAATAGACCAGGAATCTCAAAAACTTTCAAACAAAAGAAACCCAAACAGACATAGACCAAAACACAACATCAGTAACATTTCAAAATACAAAATAGAAACTCTCAAAAGTAGCTGGAGAACAGAGTTACAAACCAAGGAACCCCATAAGACTGTCAGTAGATTTCCCTGCTGACACTATACAGAACAAAAGGAAATGTCATGATATATTCAAAGTGCTGAGCCATGAATACTCTACCCTGCTAGATTATCATTAAGCATTGGAGGAATGATAAAAAGGTCTTAAGCCAAGCAAAAGTTAAAGGAATTAATCTCCATGAAGCCAACTTCACAAATACAAAAATATATCCCATAAAGTTTATAGAAACCCCATTTAAAAGCAGCAAGTCATCAAAATATAAAATATGAGGAAGAGATTGAAAATGTGAAAGATTATAAGGAGCACAAAATTAATTTGCTTTTGAATAAAAAACAGGTTATAAGCATGGAAACATTTATATAAATTCCGAGATAACCTCAAAACATATATATAGGAAAAAGCAAAGAAGAAAATAAAAAGGGAAGCCAATCACTGCGTAACTGTTTTCAAATCACCTCAAAAGTTAGAGTAAAAAAAATACTGTCTGCAACAACACCCAGAAACAATGAACAGAATGGCAATAGACAGTTGTGTATCAACAATCTCCCTTAATGTCAATAAATTCAATGGATTGAACCCACCAATCGGTAGGCACAAAGTGGCCAACTGGATGAAAAACATAACTCACCTTTCAAATGGATGCAGGAGACTCATTTTCTTTCAAAATAAAAACAGGCTCAAAGTCAATGGTTGGAAGATAATCTCACAATCAAATGGTAACTCACAAAAAAAGGAGAGATGACCATAATTTTTATCAAATTAAGCAGACTTCCAACAAGAGGATAGCAAAAAACTGAAATAGACATTATATACTGATTAAGAGATAAATTCATCAAGGAGACATGTTTATAAATATATATGCACCAAATTAAGACGCATTAAAATACGCATAGAAATTATTGACAGAACAAAAGAAAGACATTGACAGCAATATAATAAAAGTAGCAAAATTCACCCCATTTACAACAATGAGCAGATCAACAAGGCAGAAAATCAACATGGAAACAACAGCTTTACCAAATTTGAACACACAGTTTTAATAGACATATACCAAACAGTTCATCCAGCAACTGCAGAATTCACATTGTTATCAAGGCTGTGAGGAACATTTGCAAGGATAGTCCATATGTTGAGAAATTAACCATGTCTCAACAAATTTACAAAGAATGAAGTTATATCAAGCATCTTCTCCTACCATAATGGATAAAAACTAGAAATCAACCATAAGAAAGCTTAGAAACTCCAAAATATATAGAGGGTGAACAACATGCTTCTGAATATCTCTTGGGTAAAGGATAAAATCAAAAAGGTTTTTAAAAGCCCTTGGAGACAAATGATAATGAAGACATGAAGTATCAGAACTTACGGGATGCAGTAAAAACAGCAACAAGAGGAAAGTTTGTTGTGATTCAGATCTACTTCAAGATACAAGAAAAACGTAAATAATTTAAGTGTATATCTAAAGCAACTAGAAAAAGAACTTTTGAAAACTAAAGTTAAAAGAAGGAAAGACATAACAAAACTCTGATCAGAAATAAATGAAAAAGACCATCAGAAGATCAATAAAACACAAGCCAGTTCTTTGAAAAAGTAAACAAAATTGATGAATTGTTGATTAGTCTTATGAAAATAAAGAGAAATCTATCATAACTGTAATCAAAAATGAAAGGGGAGAAATTTCAACAGATAGTTCAGAAAGAGAAAACATCATGAGACTACTCTATATAACTTTATGCCAATAAACTTGACAAACTTGAGGACAAGCGAGAGTTTTAAAAATATACATTCTACCAAGATTGAATCAGAAATAAATGGGAAACTGGAATAGAAATATCACAAGCAAGAAAATTAAAGAGGCAATCAAAGTCTCCCCCAAATTAAAACTCAGGACCCAATGACTTTACTAGTAACTTTTACCAAAGCTTCAAAGAATGATTAATACATATACTTCTCAAACTCTTCTAAAAATGAGGACCAGGGAATGCTTTCAAACACTTTCTAGTAGGCCAACACTACACTGATACCCAAGGATGATAAAGATGTCACTAAGAAAAAAATGGCAGATCATTATTTCTAATGAACACAGGTGAAAAATTTCTCAATAAAATATTAGCAAACCATATCCAACAATACATCAAAAGGATCATCTATAATAATGATGAAAAAAAGTGTGATTTTTTTTTTCCAGGTATGGTTCAACATATGCAAATCTAATAATATAATGCACCACATCAACAAGAAGGAGAAGAACATATGATCATATCAACAGATGCAGAGAAAACTTTTGACAAGATTCAGCAACCATTTATGATGAAATCTCTATGTAAAATGGGTATAGACCGTACATACTTCAACATAATAAATACCATAGATGATAAACTCACAGTCAATATTATGATGAAAATATGGATGCTTTTCCTCCAAGTTCAGGAACAAGACAAGGCTGGGCACTGTCAATTCTGCTACTTAACATTATACCTGTGGTCTAGTCAGAGCAATTAGAAAGGAAGAAATGGGGACTCTAAATTGGAAAAGAGGGAATAAAATTCACTATTTGCAGATGACATGATAATATATGGAAAAAACCCTAAAACACTATCAAAATTTACTAAAATTAATGAGTACAATAATGTGGCAAGCTACAAAATCAATGCAAAACCAGTTGAATTCTATACAGAAACAATACAATAGAAGAGAATGAAATCAAGAAAACTATCTCCTTTACAAGAAAAGCAAAAGGAATTGAGTGCCTTGAAATATACTTAACAAAGGAAGTGAATGTCCTGTATGATAAAAACTAAATAACGTTCTTAAAAGAAATAGAGGAAGAAACAAAAAACAGAAAAACATTTGCTATGTCAGGGAAGAATTAACATTGCTAAAATGGCTATCTTACTTTAAGCAATATGCAAGTTTAATGCAACTCCCAACAAAATCCCACTGGCATTTTTCAAGAAAAAAAATCAAAAATATTAAAATTTGTATGGAATTATGAAAGACCTCAATTAGTCAAAGCAATAGTGAGAAAAAACAGTGAAAATAGAGGTATCACACAATCTGATATTGAGCTATACCTCAAAGTGATAGTGATCAAAACTCTATGGTATCAAAATAATAAGAAATACAGTGGAATAGACCTGAATCACCAGAAATAGACCATCTCATGGATGATCAGTTAATTTATGATAAAGGAATCAGAACAAATAACAGTAATAAGTGATGTTGGGAAAACTAGACATCCATATGCAAAAGAACGAATCAAGACTACTCTCTTAACAATCCCCATCAATAGTGTATGTATGTTCTTTATTCTATACAAGCTCTCCAACATTTATTATTGCAATCTTTATATTATAGGCCATTATGACAGTTTTGAGTTGGTGTATCATTGTGGGGTTTTTTGGAAATAATTTTATAGATGAGAAAATTAAAGCTAAGAAATTCACTTTAGTTTATATACATAGTATACAAATGTCAGATTCAAGATTCAGTTTTATCTTTTATGCCCAAACCTTCATGGTTAATATTTTACCTTTTAAATTTATTGTTTATTAATAATGCTTTTCTTGGAAAGATAATGTTATCTAAAATTTTTGGATTCTATTTCATTATGATGTTTTTTATTTTTAGTTTCTTATTCTTCTTGATAATTTCAACTTTTAACTTTTCTAAATTAAGTGTGACTGAAACTTATATTACAAATTTTTAAATGTTATACTATATTCATTTTAAAGTTTAATTGCTTGGAAATGTCCAATGTATTGTACTCTCCTCAGTTTCTTTTGAGGTACTTAATGTGGTAAATTATGTTCTTTTTATGGCCTAAAAAATCAAAATAAAAATCAAAACCAAAAAAGAGGGGTGGTAAAGGAAACTAGAACTCTGGTGGTGGGGGTGGAGTGAAATGCACACAGAATGAGGTGTGAATTCAATATCCTAAAAAAATGTAGTTATGTGAAATAATAGAGCATATATGGTATATAATATAAAAACATATAATGATAATATAATGGATATCCATATGTCCAGCATATTGTTCAATTTTACCTGTTTAAAACGTAGGTCAATTTTAAGAAGGTCTATAAATAATGAATTTAAAATAACACATCCAAATCTTTCAGAATACCACACTCATGATTTATTATCTGGTTTAACTCTCACTTGATTTTTTTCAAAACTTAATTATAATTTGAGGCTTATATACTATTAAATATTTCAATTGCTCAGTGGTTTAAGAACTAATAATTTTTGAAGTAGGGAATACAAACCTGTACTTTCAGAACTTGTTCTGGCAGCCATGTTTATGGTATGTAAGAGGGAAGATGTGGGAATATGTTGTTGAAATAATAACTAGGAACCATTATAGTTCAACGGTACAGTTAAATTAAAACATAAAAAGTACCTGAATTTTTTTGTGGTGGTTGATGAAAATGGGTAGAAGTTAGTGTGGTTGTAGACTCTATTGATATTTTGTTTTCTGTGAGTTTTATAAACAATTTTGTTTTTCTCTTACTCTCTTCTTAGGTGCTATGGAAGCTTTTATGTTGTGTTTGGTTTTTATTTTTCATTTTCTTTTTTTTTCCTTATGGATTTATGTTTTGAGGTTACGCTGTGTTTTACATAAAAGTTTCTATACTTACAATTGTTTTAACTTGAAAGCAAGTTAGTCTTGAACTCATTCTAACAGTTCTCCTCCCCACTATTCTTTTGAAGTCCTTCTGCTTCTAGGTGGAATTCTAAAAGAACTGTGAAAAATGAGAGCCTGTGAGTATCTGGTTTCTACATCTGTGTAGATCACTGTCAAACATACCTATTTGCTTCTTATCCCAACCAGAATCCCTTGTGACTGAGGGGCAGGGAATATCTAGGAGGAAAGCATATAGGACTCTGAAGGACAACAAAGGGATCCTGGGTCTAACAACAGTCACAAATTACATCAGAAACTCTACCTTTGAGTAATATCTTTTTTGTGGATCCTTCTAATGAGCCATGAGCACCTCCCATGTTCCATACACCTCACCAACACACACCACCATTTTATTGACAGTTCCCTGTGTGTTTTTAGTGAGATCAAGTTTTTGCAGATCACTAGTGCTCACACGCAGAAAATTTTTCTGACTCTGTAAGTGTGACCTGGGAGATATAAACTTGAGTGTTCATTACCACCCTAGGAAAAGCATAAAGGAGGTTGTTAGCAACACACCTAGCTTTCAAATTTGAGATTAGTTACACAACCTTAAGAAGTCTGCCATAAGATGAAACAAGATCTGTGCAACTGGTATAACCACAGAAGAAATTAGAGTCTCAGAATCACTAACAGGACGAACAGAAGATATTTCTCTGCTGAAGAAAGCTATAAACGACAATAAATAGTGATTATTTCTCAAATGGAAATGTAAAAACAAAATTTAAAGGATACAAAAATTCAGAAAAATGTGGTATCACCAAAGGAACAAGAAAATTTCTTCCAGAAATATACTTCAAAGGCATTTTGATTTTTCTGATAAAGAATTTAAAGTAACTGTTTAAGAAAATTCAGTGAGTTATACAAAAACACAGCCATGCCAATTAAATTGGGAAAATAATGCACAAACAAAATTGAAAAATTTAGCAAAGATATTATAAAAAATTAAACAGAAATTCTGGAGGTGAAGAATATAGATAGCAAATGGAAAAATGAAGAAACATTATCTGAATCCATTAAAAAGGAAACATAAGAACAATGGGTACCCCAGAAGGTGAAGAGAAAAGAAGGGAACAGAGAACACATTTAAAGAAATAATTGCTGCAAACTTCCCAAATCTAGGGAAGGAAATGAACATGTAAGTCAACAAAGTTAACAGAATACTCAATTATTTAAATGCAAAAAAACTACACCAAGGCATGTAATTGTTCAATACCATAAGTTCAAGACAAAGATAGAATTTTAAAGGTTGCCATAGGAAAAAACCAAAGCAAGTAACAAAAAAAGGTACTACCATGAGGCTCTCATTAGACTTATCAACAGAAATCCTACAGGCCAGAAGAAATGGAATAATGTTTTCCAAAAAGCTGTAAGATAAAAACTGCCAGCTAAGAATGCTATATCCAACAAAGCTGTCTCTCAGATTCAAGAGAGAAATAAAGGTTTTTTCAAACAAAGAAACACTGTAAGATTTTGCTGCCGTGAGACTTCTTCTAGAAGATATGTTAAAAGAGACTTTCTTCTCTAAACCAAAGAGAAGAAACTTCACAAAAAGTTAAGCAAGTTAACAAATAGATATACAAAACCAGGAAATAAAAACCAAAATGGCAGTAGCAAGTCCTCAGGTATCACTAATCATTCTGAAAGCAAATGAACTGAACTCACCAATTAAAAGACACAGAATGGGCTAAATAAATCAATAAACAAAACCCAACCATGTGATGTTTGCAAAAAACATACCTAAGTTGTAGAGATAAACATAGACAAGTGAAGGGATGGATAAAGGTGCTCCAAGTCAATGGTACATCTGAAAAAGCTGGAATTGCTTCACTAATTTCAAATAAAATAGACTTCCAGCAAAAAAGTTAACAAAAGATGAGTAGTCATTATATAATAATACTCATTATATAATAATAAAAGGATCAGTACAACAGAAAGACAGCTCTAATTAATACTTAGGCACCCAATTAAGGAGTACCCAAACATATAAAGCAAATCCTAACAGATCTAAATAAGACATCAACAGCAACACCATAATATAATAGGAAATGTTAACACTACGCTCTCAGCAAAAAACATATCATCCAAACAGAAAGTCAATAAAGAAACAAGAGCTTTAAACAACTAATTAGAAGACATGCAATATATATGCATATATTGCATATAATGTATATATACATGTTTGTATATATATTAGAGAGAGAGAGAGAATTTCACCCTAAAATAATAGACTACACAATCTTTTCAAGTGCTCATGTGAATAGTCTCGAGGATAGACCACATGTTGGGACACAAATTGTTTCATTAAATTTTCAAAGATTGAAATCGTACCTAGCATCTTTACCAATCACAATGACATCAAACTAGAGACCAATCAAAAGAGGAAGGAGACAAATATTGCAAAGCAGTGGAGAATAACTAACATGCTATTGAAAAACATTTGGGTCAATGAGGAAATCAAAGGGGAAATTTGAATATACCTGAGTCAAAAGAAAATGAATATATGACATCAGAATCCGTGGAATGCAGAAAAAGCAGTAATAAGAGGGAAATTCATAGCGATATAATCCTACCTCAAGAAACAAGAAGCAACATAAATAAAAATCTAAACCTTTACATAAAGGAAATATACAAAGAAGATGAAAAGAACCCAAAATCTAGTAGAAGGAAAGATAATAAAACTTAGAGCAGAAATCACTGAAATAAATATAAAAAGGAGTATTCTAAAATCAATGAAACTGAGTTATTTTTTGAAACAATAAGTAAAATAGGCCACTATCCAGATTCACACAAAGAAGAGAGAGAAAACATAATAAATTAAATCAGAAATGAAGAAAATAATCACAATGTATATAGTAGAAATACAAAGGATCATAAGAGAATACTATATACAGCTGTATGGCAACAAATTGGGTAACTTAAAAGAAATAGAAACATTCTTGGAAACATAACATTATAACACTATATCTGGAAGAATTAGAAATCGTAAACTGATTGATAAAAAGCAAGGAAATTGAAATGTAGTTAAAAATCTCCTCAAAAGCAAAAGCCCTGGGCCAGATGGTCTTATTGGTGAATTTAACCAGACATGCAGTAAAGAATTAATCCTTTTCAAACTTTTCCAAAAAAATTGAAGAAGATGGCAAACTTCCAAGCACTTTCTATGATGATTTCAAAACCAGACAAAGACAGTACCAAAAAAGATAATAGAGTCATATCTGATGAATATTCATGCAAAACTTCTCAGCAAAATACTAACAGATCAAATCCAGCAACATATTAAACAAATCATACATCACAATCAAGTGGGATTTATACCAGGGATGCAAAAATGGTTCAACATTTGCAAATCAATAAATGTGATGCACTAAATCAGTAAAAAAGGTACAAAAATCACACGATCTTGTCAATAGATGCAGAAAATGCATTTGACAAGATTCAACATCATTTTATGTTAAGAGCCCTTTAAAAGTGAATATAGATGGAATGTGCTTCAACATAATAAAGGCTGCATATGACAAACTGCAGCCAATATCATGCTCAGTGGAGAAAAACTGAAAGCATTTTCCTCTAAAATCAGGAACAAGGAAAGAATGTCTACTCTCACCATTACTATTTAGTATAGTGTTGAAAATCCTGGCCAGTGCAGGTAAGGAAAAGATATGAAACATATCCAAATTGAAAAGAAAAAATGAAATTATCATTATTTGTAGATGATATGACAATATCCAAAGATTCAAGTAAAAAGATACTAGATTAATAAACAAATGCAGTAAAGTAGCAGGATGCAAAATTAATATTCCATGCTCATGATTGGAAGAAATAACATAGTTAAAATGGCCGTCTTACCTAAAGCAATCTACAGATTTAATACTATCCTCATCACTCCCTAAGATGTTCTTCACAGATATAGAAGAAAAAAAATCATGGAATTTATTTGAACTATACAAGAATAGGATAGCGGGATAGCAAAAACAATCTTGAGGAAGACAAGCAAACAAAATTCTACTTTAAAGCAAAAATAATCACATCGACATGGTTATAGAATAAAAATATAGCATTGGAACAGAATTTCGACCAAATTTTCAGCAAGGAGACAAAGACAACAGGGAAAGGACAGTTTTTTAAATAAATGGTGTTGGAAAAATTGGATAGCCACATGCAAAAGGTTGAAACTAGATCACTACCTAACACCATATTCAAAGTGAATTAAAGTTTTACATGTAAGGCCAAAAACCATAAAATACATAGAAAAAAATAGACAAAACACTACTTGACATTGACCTAAGAGATGTCTTTAGGAACTCAACTTCTATAGCAATGAAATAAAATCCAAAATAAATAAATGGCATTACATCAAACAAAAAGCTTCTGCATAGTGGAAGAAACTCATCAAAAGTACAAAAAATCCTACTGAATGGTACAAGATATTTGCACATAAAACACATGACAAGGGGTTAGTATCCAAAATATGTAAAGAACTCACAGAACTAAAACAAAAAAACAAAAAAGTTAGCAATCTAATTAAAAATTCACAGATGATGTCAATTGACACATTTCTAAAGAAGACATACAAGTGGCCTATAGGCACATGAAAAGAAGTTCTACTCTGTCATTAGGGAAATGAAAATCAAATTATAAATGAGATATCATCTCATACCTGTGAAAATTGCTATTATCCAAAAGAAAGGAAACAAGTGCTGGAGAGGATGTGGAGAATTGGGAACTCATATACTGTTGATGGGAGTGCATGGTGGTAAAATCACTATAAAAACCATTATGAAGATTTCTCAAAAAGTTAGAGTAGAAATCTCATATCATCAAGCTATTCCTCTACTGAGTATTTACCCTAAAAATATAACAAAATTTATTCACAGAGAGATATATGCATATAAATATATGTTCATCACAGCTTATTTACAATAGCCAAAAAAAAAGGTAATGACAAACAAAACAAAACTGGTCAGTGAGTATAGGAATAGATGGGGGCATGGTGGGCAGCAAATAAGATAAAGGGGATTTATTTACATTGATGGAAAGAAAGGAAATAATGATAAACTTGCTATATTATATACAGTAATAAATTTACTATACCTTTAACCTTTACACCTTTATGTATACCTTTAAACTAGGTAGTGTTATAATGCAATATTTCTTCAATAAAATCAATTTAAAAAGACCAAAAATAAAATCTATTTGATTTAAAAAAATAGCAAGAACTAGTTTCAGTTGTGCTCTTGTAGCCCCTGCTCCAAAACATATTTTATAGGCAAACCAGGCTTAGGTTTGTATTAAACAAGAACCTAATACATTTTTAATTACCAAAAAAGTTGGATAAATTGGATTGTAAAATGTAATGATACCAGTCAATAAAATGGACTCTTGATAGATGCAGCAACTGCTGTGGAATTAAGGGCATCATGCTTAATGAAAAAATCTATTACAGAGATTACACATTGTAAGATTTCTTTTGTTATCTTTCAAATGACCCAACTATAGATACAGAGAATGTTACTGGTTGCCAGGAGACAGAGATGGAGGTGGAATGGGATGAATGTGACTATAAAGAGGTAGTATATACCTGAGTTCTTTTTACGTGGTGGAACAATTCTGCATCCTGGTTACAAGAAATCAAATTACCAAGATCTACACATACACACATACACAAGCAACACAAACACAGAGCGCATGTAAAACTGCTCAAACCTACTCAACATCTGAAGTCCTGAAGTCTAGTTTAGATCGTTGTACCAACGTCCATTCCCTGGTCTTAATATTGCACTACGGTTGTTGAAGATATCACCATGGTGGGAAGTTGGGTGGATTTCAAGTGACTCTCTGTATTACTTTTGCAATTTCCTGTGAACCTATAATTTCAAAATTAAAAAATAGATGCCTTCCTACAATCATGATCATAAACAATTACATAACTGAGAATAATAGTCACATTTCTTGAAACAGAGCACTTTTTTTTAAAGCAAAGGCACAGATAGGAATGAAAGTGCATAGGAAGGCAGGAAGGAAGAGAGAGGAGGAAGAATCACTTTTATTCGTTTGTTCTTTAGTTAACACCTGGTTATCCTGGTTGCTTCCCCTGGCTCTGGGTCTTGATCCAGGGACGTTGGGATGTATGTTGACTAGGCCTCCAGTAGATGAACCCACTAGGCCACCGGATTGCATTGAAACAGAAGACTCAAACAGTGCTTTTTCTCATAGATCTCATAGTGGATTATTCTTATTCGAATAACTTTTTATTGAACACTACTAAGTAAGTGAAAAAGATCTATTGGCATAAAATTTCATAAATACTGATGATTTAGTGAGACTCAGTTATTCAAAATAGACTGAAATGCTCATAGATCCTCATGAATTTAAACTCTAAA
This sequence comes from Solenodon paradoxus, assembly GCA_004363575.1. Classification (NCBI taxonomy): domain Eukaryota; kingdom Metazoa; phylum Chordata; class Mammalia; order Eulipotyphla; family Solenodontidae; genus Solenodon; species Solenodon paradoxus. The sequence goes on from RJWH01002897.1 coordinate 191,286, forward strand.
AACTAATTTGTTATTTGGAATTATAATAAGTGAAATTTTCAATGACAATAATGATTTGCATCTTTATAAGGGACAGCAGTGGATCCTTTCTCTTATGCCCTGGGAATGTAAAATCCCTTATGGGAAATTAACTTCATTGTCATGATTAGGGTGTAAACACAGACACCAGAGTTTCCTGTATTGCCGATTGCAATGGGAAAGTCCTAGGGGAAAGCTAGTCCTATTTACACTCAAGTTCAAAAAATTATAAGCCATAAGTAGATGCCATGTGCCTTTGACAAGGTGACCTGATGTCAAATGTCTGCTTTTTCATCACATTATCTTAGCGAATATATACTAGAAATTTTACCTACACCTCAGAATGACAGCTGGATCACTCAGAATATGAGATCTAAGCTACAACTCTTTTGCTAATAAAGGGAGAAGATTCTGTGACTATATTTGGTCAACTGATATTCTCAAAGCCAATTCCTCAAGACAGTGGTGGTGAAAAAAAGTGTAGAGGGTCAGCACTGAGTGAGTTAATCAAGTTTCTAATTCTCTCCCTCTCTTTGCTGCTGAAAAATGAGGAAAAGTATTTATACCGAATAATGGCAAGCTCAAATGTATGGTGATCTGACTCTACTAGCTGCATTATTCTTAGCAGAATATAGCAACATTGGAGGAATTAGAGATTTCTTTCTTAAAGTTTTTAATTTAAGTATATTATTTATAGAGAAAAGTTTGTATAATATATATTGACTTAACATATTTTCACAAACTGAACAACTAATTTAAACAGATTATGATTCTCCTTCCTATCCCTTCTATGAAATCTGGGGAAGCATACGCCTTTATTAATACTCTGTCCAGTTAGAGTGAAACAGTGGAGGAGAATATGTAGAAACACTTGAGTATATGGCTAACTATTATTTTTAGGACATCAAATTTCTTATCAATATTTCCATCAACTAATAGTGACATGGAATCTTGTAGGAAGTAATCTGAAAATTCTGTAGACTCTTAGGTACTCACCTTCTTAAATGCAGAATATTCCTATGGTATCTAGAATAGAGATGATGATTATCTTCTTTATGGATGATCATCATAGAGGAATCGAGGTCTAAGATAGGGTAATGGAAACATGAGTATAAATTGGGAGTGAAGCCCAGATGAGTGAGAGTAAGGGGTACATTTTTACTGTGGAAGCTCATCAGCTTATAGGCTTGTTTAGCTACTTTATCCAGCTACTCCATCTCTCAGCCCACCATCCTTCCCTCTTCTAATAAAGACAGGTGCAGTTATCATTTGCATCTTGTGCAGACAAGACAGTGAATTAAATGTTGTGGGGAGTGTGTGACTGTTTGTTCAACCCTATGAAGCAGAGACTTATTTGATTTCTTCCATTTGATTCCCCTCGTAAATGAGAGTTCATAAAGAGAGAGATGTGTTCTCTGTTAATGGAATTTTCTTCTGTTCTCACAGATTTCTGAAGATGAGAATGCTGGCTAGAAATGATTCTTTAGTGACTGAATTTATTCTTGCTGGGTTAACAGACCATCCAGAGCTCCAGCAGCCCCTCTTTTACGTGTTTTTAATAATCTACATCATCGCTGTGCTGGGAAACCTTGCTTTGATCATCCTTATTGGTCTAAGTTCTCACCTCCACACTCCCATGTACTATTTCCTTTTCAACCTATCCTTCATTGATCTCTGCTACTCTTCTGTTTTCACCCCTAAGATGCTGATAAACTTTGTATCAAGAAAGAATGTCATCTCCTATATTGGGTGCATGACTCAACTCTTTTTCTTTCTTTTTTTTGTCATCTCAGAATGCTATATGTTGACCTCGATGGCCTACGACCGTTAT